>JAQIXB010000399.1:0-18441 GCA_034697405.1 Mesoplophora pulchra | reverse complement strand
CGGACACATATTTAATTATTTCTTTGATATCTCTTAAGAGAAAAAAAAGTTTTTTATGGCGATTTTAGGTCTCTAATTATAACATTAGACTGATGTTTTGAAAAAGTGCCTCAACAGTAATAGTAATAGTAATTCGCTATTTCATCTTAGAGTGTATATTAAAGTGATATTCTTCCATTTGCTTTAATGATGTTTTGATAAGTGAATTACCGAATTACAATTTAAGTTTTGCTGATTGATCCCATCACTTTTACTTTGAGGTATACTAAACATAACGACAATAGGGTCAAGTGCATTACGCTCTTTGCTATTCCATGCTATTCCATGCATTTCATATATTACATGCATTTCTATGCTATTTATGTGCTATTCCTATGCTATTTCCATGCTATTGCCATGCTAATATTCCTATGCTATTGCAAACATTTTTCTTACAGTACTAGTACAGTACTAGTGGAAACTATTGCTTGGAATTGCCTGACATCGACAGCTGATTTCAATCCTTTAATACTAACTCCGCGTGCGTATTGAGGAAATCGTACTCAATTGATACTCACTAATATGAGCATCAAAAACATAGCCTTCAGCTAGTAAATTGCTAGTAAATGTGTAAAGCTCTTTTTTCTTTCTTTTAGCAGTGGTATGGTGCCATAAACAGGATTCGGCACTATGCGCAAAATACAGATCAATTTCTATATCGTTAATGCTGAGTATTTATTTCATGTAAAAAAATAGTATCACTTTCATTTGGTGCTATTGAATTGATGGGTGCATATATATACGTTTCACATATGCAACCGTATCAAAGATTAATCGCATCGATTCCCATTTCTTTGACGAACACTATAATCCTGTGGCGCCTTTGGATTAATGCAACAGTTTTAAGCCTCTTTCTGTGTGCTATACTCACGCACGGTAACCATAGTAACAGGTCCTTAGGTTTTCCTTTTGAATGTAACTTCAACGAGCATCAGGTTGTTGCACTATTTCTTATCTGAGCGAGTATTACATGGAAACTAGCATGAACTAGCATGTTGCATCGATTTCATATATAAGTTGGCATTACCTAAAAACGCGCATAAATCATATTTTTTTCTCATCTTTCGTTATTTGTTCCGCGGAGAGTTTTCTAAATTTTTATATTATTATTATTATTAATATTATTATTATTATTACTAAATATTAGTAAAGGCATTAACTTATTATGGTATAATCGTTTTCATCATCAGAGTCATTATTATAATAATAATTATTTTTTTATGGGCATAGAATAGTGTCATAAAAGTGTCTCATTTAATTGTTAATGTTAATGTGCTTTAAAAATATTTCGGTATAATGTTCAGCTCTCCCATCCTCTAATGAATCTTTTCAGATTAACATTAGAGCATTGCAGTGAAATATGCTCACAGTACTCGAATGCGCATTTAAAGAAAAAACTATTACATTCACTATTACATTCACTATTACATTGACTATGTACATGATGTACTTTTTCCTCATGCTCTTCCGCGAGATTTTTAGGCTCTTTTTTAAGCTTTTGATTGAAAGCGTTTTGTGTGTACCTTTAGTTAATGCGCATTTCATACGTTTCTGTTTATCTTTAGATACAGTGTCAACTGTTTCTTCACATTCACTATTACATTCACTATCATCGCCTTTCAAAAGCTGATGATGCGTTCGCTCTAAAAACGTTTATCACTCTTTTATAACGTTATGATTTAAAAGGGAAAATAATGCTATTGTTTGACACCATTGAGTATTGTATTGTTATATATATTGTCATACATATTCGAATGTACACATAACTCGATTGTACTGACAACGCTATTACACTATTACATGTAAGGGTCATTGAGAAAAGAGAAACTCTTCAAATGCTAGTCTTAGCAGAGACTCAATTGCCTTAGATATGGCTACTTATGCACGCTGTCCTAACAATAACTCAAAACTTACTTAACACAAATACAGAGAATAGCGATGTTTTAGTACATCTATAGTAATGGTGTTGAGTAAAATTAAGTGAAGAGAGTGAACGCGCGAAGAATGTATGTGACATGCATTCAATTGATGACTTTAGCTTTACGTTCCTCTTTATTTTGCTCCGCAATAATCTATACTCAAAGTACGTAAATGTACTAAAAGCTAACCTATCACTATATTACTGTATATTTCATAATGGTATACACATTTACTATATCATGATAGTATAGTATTGATTCTTATTGCAAAGCATCACTTCCTCTTTTCCTCTAATTACGCTGATAGTTAATTTCCTAGTATAGTGCGAATCCACCACCCTTACAATATATCAGCTCATTCTAAATCCTTTAATATGAGCATATACTATGACACACTATAAAATTGCATATATGTAATATAGCAATATATTGTACATATATATATGGGACTTAATTGCACCCCATGGGCTTTAGGCTACGATCTTAGATGGAATATACGCGATCAGCCCACAAACATTAATACAGCACTGCTATTACTTTGCTATTATACACATATAACCACGATGCAGCCAATGTATTGATGCTGTTGCTTTAGGGGTTTGTCACTCGCAACTTTATTGAAATCAATAGACAGATATTTGCATTGATGCATTTGCACACATGCTAAGAGCTTAGATCAACTAACTTTTTGTCAAAATAGTATGTGCAATAGTGTAGTGAGCGATGCTTTCCGAAGCTTCCCATTGCTTTACAATGCTTTCCCAATGCTGTGCCAATGCTTTCCCAATGCTGTGCCAATGCTCTCCCTATGCTATGCCTATGCTGTGCCTATGCTTTCCCAATGCTTTCCATCGTTTTGCAGTATATTTGCAAACACTACGGATGCTCTGTTTAATCATCATTGTAAAATGCTGTGCCGATTATGAGATTAAAGCGCTGTCTCTTAAATCATAGTTTTGCTTAATTATTTACCATTTCCTGATCCTTTGACTAATGGCCTCACACGTTTACTAATAACATAGTACAGCATAGTACAGCATAGTGTGAGCCTAAAGGCATTAGAGTAACGTTATTAGTTAGTGAAATACTGCTGTTAATCAATGCAATAATTTCACCACTATTTTATTTTATATTAAACTTAACATACATCATGATCACATCAGCTCTATCATAAAGGTCTAGTTATAGAGTTCAATATAAAAAGCGCATATACTATGCAGTACTATGTATTGTACACTACAGTAGCATTGTATTAGTTAATGTTAATGTTGTACATGTCAAATTTTCCCCATGAATAATCATAGTCAAAGCCTTTATAATCAAATTATTACACTCAATGAGATTAACACAGCACTACATTAGCGCTTTACTTTTTTATTCACTAAAAAAGTAAAGAAAATACTTCATTCTTTAAACACATGTTTAATATGAAAAAAAATTCATTTTATTTTTAAGATAAAAATACACATAAAATGTGAGTCAATTTAATGCTTTCATAATTTTTAAATATAATAAATGCGTATAAAAAATGATATTCAATTCTTTGCAATTTTAAGCGTATATATTTAAGAATTTATGTATTGATAAAAGTGTATAATGAATAAATTTTAAGTTCAGTGTGCTTTTGATAAATATATTTATATATATGTGTTTATCAAATATATAGATATATATAAATAAATTTAATATAAACATATATATTATCGTAGATTCAAACGTAATGTATTATTCGATGTCTTTTCCTTTAATGATGTAAAATCAGTTTTTTTCTTTCGTTCATTATCGATCTGAAAACATTCCCAAAATCTTAACGTTTCATCGGCCCCTAATGATGCCACAGTGCTACCATCAGGACTCATAACCAATCCCAATACACGTGCAGTATGACCTGAAAATTATCTATTTTTATACACATATCCATACACATATATACATAGTATTTTTTTTATAAAAAACTTCCCCATCATGTTAATGAACATGTATTATTTAAGCATAATGCGTGTTCACTCACCCGTGAGTTCTGCGATCTTTGTTAATCCGGGATACTTCCAAATTATAAGCTCATTGTTAGAGTACCCATGTGCAGAAATGAGCTCTTTATACTCTTTAGACCATAGTATAGATGACACCTAAAATATTAAAAAAGTATATTCAGAAAAAAGTATTAATTTTTAATATTAATGACATAATACTTGAGATTTAGTATCCACGGTATAAAGATTAGTGCCGTTTTGGCAGTTCCATATGCGAATAGTACGATCGGCAGTGCCTCCGCCACTCGCGAGACAATGGGATTTCCACGGACACCACGATAATGCCTATAATCATACATTAATGCTTTTTTATTAATATTTTATCATTCAAATAATTTACATAATAAATAAATAAATATTATAGTGAATTTCACTGTTTTAAGACGGATTTGTATAGTGTCTCTATAGTAAAGCTGTGAAATTCGCTATAAATGTACATAATACATACTTTAACAGCGGCCATATGATCAGTGAATGTGTAAATGGGTTTATTACTTTCAGCGTCTAAATTAATGGAATTCGGCCATACATGTACTAAGTTATCATTACCGCCACTGGCGAGATACTGTCCTCCCGAAGACCATTTTAGTCCACATACTTCTTGAGTATGTCCATTAAATGTTCCGATGTGATGTGATGCCACACGCACATCGTGATGAGTAATTTGACCACTTTTGGATCCACAGCTTAACATATGAGAATTCCATGATAAACTTCCGACACGTGAATCGTGACTCTTCATAATTCTGAGACGTTTAGTTTTTTCGGTGTCCCAAAGTTGTGTCGCACCGTCACTCGTGCCGACGGCCAAATAACAACCCTCTTCGACCCATGCCAATGACGACACATATTCATCCTCCTCTAATGTCAACAGATTGTTTATTTCACCATTATTTGCATTCCATAGGTATATTTCACGCATTAGTGCCACTGCTAGTATATTGCTACCGTTCCAATCAATCAGTTGCAAGTAATAGTCATTCTTTATATCGGGGGCGTCCAAAATACGCTCGGGCTGTGTTGGAATATGCCGCTGTGCCTTTTTTGTGGATGTTCCGTGTTTAGAAGAACTGTGGAGAACCCTTAAACCATTCACGTGACCTGTCATTAGCATTAATAATTAATATCATTATAATAAAGTTCATACTGATAATAGTTAAGAACCTTCAGGTGCGAGTGGTGCTTTATCATGATAACACATTATCCGATAATTACTCATATCTCCGACTAAACTCTCACTTAAATTCGATTTATTATTTTGAATGTTCACACTGTTATTATCGTCATTTTCTTTACAATTTTTGTCCGCATTAATAATCTGATGAATTAATAATGAGAAAATCAATAAATAAAAAGAATGAATGTAATGAAATATAACGTAACATAATACTAAAATTACTTTACATTACAATAGTATTATATTTACTATTTTTAGAAACATAATAATAATCATTAAAATTAAAAGATAAATATTAAATTAATAATAATACTTTTGTTACATTTATAAATATTAAAAATAAAAATTAAAAGAAATGGAAAATACCAAATAATGTGATAATTCCATATTCATGGCGCTGCGGTTCGGAATAAAGCGGTCGCCTCCGATCGGTGTTTTCGGCGTTTTCGCTTTATTCGCACTGTTCGTGGCTTTGATACTACGTCCGGGGGTTAATCGGGAATTATTCGGCGTCAATGACTTTTTATAGGGACTGTTCGATGGTGTTTTTGAGTATACGTTAACATTTGAAAGTGATAAATTATTGAATGATATATTTGTTGATTCAATGGTGTTATTTATTTGATTTAAATGTAATGATGCATTTAATGAGTTATTAATGTCCGATGCTGATGCTGAACTCTCCAATTTCTTCCTCTGCCATCGTGCCATAGGAACACGTGTTAATGGCACATCCATCGCTGTCGCGAATCGTATCTGATTATCGGTGTCGAATTGAAAGGTCATAGAAAACACTGCAAAATATATGCACATTTAATTCATCACATTCATTATATAATTTAATTCATTCATTTTATACATACATTAATTTATGTGAAATATTAAATGATGAAAATGTAAATATAAAATTTAAATTAAAAATTTTTAATTTTTAAATTTTTAAAATTATTTACTTTAAAATTTATAATATTACTTTTTATATATAAAAACACTTAATTTATGTTTATTTTTAATTTTATTCAATCGTTTTTTACAATTTAATTGTCATTTAATTAAAATTATGTCATTAAATGTTTATTAAAAATCATTATTATAATTTAACGTTACGATACTCAAAACATGAAAATGTTTAAAATCCGATGACAGTTTAAATGTTCGAAACGCCGCTCTGTCATTGGTCCGTTCATATTTAAATGACGATTCATTCATTCGCTCATCATTTTGTTTTTAAAATTCTTTAAAAATGCGCCGTTTTTAAACATTTTATAAATGTCATTATCAATAATTTTAACTTTTATTTTTAAACTTTAATTTTAAATTTTAATTTTAAATTATTAAAATTTTTGACAGTTTTGGGAATATGTGAGTGAATTGGGAGTTTAAAGGGCAGGGAATTATGGGAATGATTTAATTTTTTTAGAATATGCCATCTCTAAAGGAATTAAATAAAAAAATACGCAGAAAATTCTAAGTCTAAAAACAAAAAATAAATTAAAACGCCATTTAAAGCGTTGAGATATGAATGAATAAAAATCACATTTAAATAAAATATTAAATATAACGTATGCTTAAATTTATGAATAAATTATTTTCTTTATAATTATAGCTCTTTATATATATACACATATATATGCCATAATGATACAAAAGGGATTTGAATGTTAAATGATAGCACATTCAATATTAAATATGAAAAACTTTAATGACTTTTATTATAAGAAATTTATTTATTAAAAGAAAAATTATAATAAAATTTATAATGAAATTAACATGCATATAATTGAATTCATTATTTAAATTTATTATATATTTTTTATATATTTATATTCATATTTAAAAATAATTAAATAAATACTAAAATTAAAAGTTAACTTTTTTATCATAATGTATAATTATATAGTAAATCATGTCATTTTTAGGTTATACTTTATATAAGTTATACTGTCATATAACATATATAACTGACCCTTTAAAAGAGTTACATTCATGCATAGTATTATAGTGTGAAAATTGCATTGAATAGAAATCAACAGCCGTATATTTCTATGCATTGCAATTTATTCGTTTCGCAATCGTCACACTATAATCCTATGCATCACTGTAATATTTTTAATGTAAATCATTGAATGATGAATAAATGAATAATAAAAGTAAAAAATGTGACAATTAATGCGTGAAAAAATCAAATAAAAATCAAAATCATCATTTTACTTTTTAATGATGAAATAAAATATTCATTCATTCATTTGAAATGAAAATATCGACGGAATGAACTCTGAGTCTACGCCCATTGTAATACATTGTGATGTCCGAATGTAATTCGATGCTCATTATTAACTTTACATAATGTGCCCGTATATGCACCGTATATGTTAATACCATGAATATTACATGACCATTAATGCATTCATTACATTAATTGAATGTAATGATTCAGCGGCGAAAATATAAACTTTTTATACATATATTTATCAATGATTAAGATGCGGATATTTATACATAAATTCATTCATAAGATTATCATGCGATTTGATCATCATCATTATAAAATTATAATTAAATGAATTTTAAAATTTTAATTGAGATTTTTATTAAAATATGCTGTACATTAATAATCATAATAAAACGTAAATAATTTTTAAAAAATAATTTACTCATTAATTACAAAATTTCAATTTTTAAAAATCTGAAATCAGATTATTTTTATTAATACCTTCAGAATGAAGGAAATATTACAATAATTTTATTAATTTTTTAATAAATTTATTTTGAGGCAAACATTTTACTATATTATGCTAAAAACAAATAATTTTTTTAATAAAATACATATTCATTCATATCAATATATTACATTTGATCAGTTTATTATTAATACAGTATTTTTTAAGTAAAAATAAAAGTATATATTTATGTCAAAGAAAATTTCAAATCATTATCAAAATTAATCTGAAATTTAAGATGACATAACTCTACATTTTTAAAATAATTTTATAATAATAATGAGCAAATAATTACTATAAAAATAATTACAATAAAAAAATGAAAAAAATGTATAAATTTTGTTTATAAAATTCATTAATTAAAAGTATTAACTAAAAGCAGATAATAGTACTTTTGAATTCAGTTATTATTCTCCGTTAATACAATGCAGGAATGTGAGAAATTGGCTTTTACATGCATCATGATAAAACACGTGAGTAAACGATTAATAATGCAATGAAAAAACGCAATTAATTATTTACACATATATTTATTATAAATTTAAATAATTAAATACGTTTTTCGAAAACGATAATAATAATATTAGACATTTGTTAATAAATAATAGTATTTTTTTAACACAGTTTTTTGCTCATCATTTCTTCTTCGTTCAGTGACGCCCTAAAAGTGGTTAATCGCTCTTTGAACTTTAATAATGCCTCTAATTTCTCATCCAAAAGTTCCTCTAATGATTGTGCATATGCGTCCACATCATAGTCAACTTCGGCTGTCATTTGAAGAAGATTCTGATGCGCCTCTGACCATCGCGGAAAATTCTATGAATTATCCATTATTATTATTAATTATTATTATTATTATCATTTTAATAATTATATCGCATTAAAAATAATATATTTATTATTATAACATCATTAAGTTAAGTATATTTAAGCATTAAAATGCATCATAATGCATTAAAATGTATTTGCATTTTAAATAACATTTTAACATTAAATGAGGAAATAGTAAACAATTATTTTAAATGACATTTAAAATTAATTGAATATTTATGAAAAGTATAATTTGAATTAATTTATGTTAATTTAAGTTATTATTAAAACATATATGTGTAAAATAAGAAAGAAATTTACATCAATGATGGTTTTGTGAAGATCCAGTATTTCCTCTTCCATTTCTTGCAAATGAGATATGGCCTCATGAAACGTATATAAATCATCATTCAGTTCACCCGCCTTTAAACACAAAAACATTCAAAAATTATTTTTAAATTTTTTTTTCAAAAATTAAAAAATACATATTTTAATTTTTAAATAAAATTTTTCAATATTTTTATATAAAATTTAATGGTGAAATAATAGTTTACATTAGAATTGTGGAGTATCGCTAAATCGTCCTCATTCGTGGATGAGAGCATTTCCTCATCGCCCTCTGCCGATTTAACTTCGGGATTATCCGCTCCGAGTTCTTTAACACGATCCGCATATCGCAATGTATTAAGAGAATGTTCACACGAAAGTACACCCGGAGATATCATCGCAATCTTTACATATAACATTCATTCACATTTAGTATATTTTTATATTCTTAAATATGCTAAACATTAATATAATGTAATGCATACCATGCATGTTCTTGAATTTTCGCCAATAAAAGAATCTCTTAGAACCTGAGTTAATTTACTGGCTCTGAATGGCAAATGTGCCCCCTTTCGTCCCAAGGCTCTGATGCACTCTTTTAAAGCCAAAAGTGATTTATTAATTTCGGCGCCCTCCATACGTGTCTGCCTATTTGCGGATGATGTATCGGCACCCCTTTCATTTCCTGCCAAATCAATGAGCGATAACTTTCCCCGTAATTTGCCTTTAGGCGTTTTTATTATCAATTGAAATACGGCGTGTGATCGCGATGAATGGTTATTTGCTGACGTCACACCCGATGTACGAATATTATTGCCCATTTGTATGAGTTTAAGTACATCGTCCACGGACTCCACACTCCTTTCCTGTAAACCTACTATTTGAACCTGTTGGCGGGCATCTTCTAGTACACGCAGCTTCGATTTACCATTCAGAAGATCAAACACCTTTTCAATGAAAACATCATTAATAATTAAATTCGTGTTTACTTTTTTCACAGTGTAAATAAAAAGAAAATCCCATTTTATATTTATAAAAAAATAATGTAATTTGTGTTACAGCAGTGCATAGGATCATAGTGTAAAGATTACGTTACACATATACACATAGAATTTAATAGCTGTATATTTCTATGAAACATCTTTAAATTCATTGTTTTAAGAGTGTGCAATTTTTATACTATGATCATATGCATCGATAAAATATAAAAAATGCTGAATCGTTATTAGATATACCCTTTTCCTTTAATAATATATATAATAAATCATTATTAATATTTAATCGGTACATTAATATTAAATTATATATAATTTATAAATATTATATAATTTATATGTCTGTGTAAATGTTTATATTGTAATTTATATGCTTTAATGTAATGTATGCACATAATGCAAATTTAATGCAATTTTTATATAAATTAATTATATTTTATTATTAATTTATATAAAAACACGCTTTAATGTAATGACCTTTGACATTATATAACAGAAAATTGTTTTTATAAATTCATGTAAATTATAAGACTTTAAAAATAAAGAGCACGAAATTTTATACTAAAAACTGTGATACTAAAATCTGTGATGATTAAAGTATTATGTTAACATTAAAGTATTTTAAGAATGAACGTCTATAAACTGCATATATGTATGTTAAAAATTAAGAATTTTAAAATAAATTTCAAAATATTAAATTACATTTCATTTAACTTAAATGAGAGCTTTATTTAGCACTAAATTTAACTCTAAAAATATATATTTTGAAAAAAATTAAAAAAAAAGAAATTTGAATTTTAATCTATTTTAACATAAACTTTTATATGAAGGTTATGACTAAAATTTTTTTTTAATAATTTTTAGTTTTATATACAATAATATTTCTATAATATTATAATGCATTAAAAAATTAATGATCATATTTATCATGAAATAACGTTAATGATTTTTTATTATATATTAATAATAATAATAATAATTAAATTTCATAAATAAATAATATGATTGACGATAATTCACTTAATTAAAAACTCAATAAATACACTGAAACTTCTATTTTAACATAACCTTAACACATATATCCTTAGATGTGAGATTCCGTGCATCATCGCGATATAAGAACATGATATATAACATGAGGTAAATGAACATTAATAACAATTATTTGTAATTATTAAGTATCAAATGACATATGAGAAGCATTTTAAGAAATGTGTTAAAAAAGAGACATAAATGTACCTCTGTCTATAAGAATGTGTCTCTATATATAAGTTCATTATGATTAACATTTACATATATTTTTTTTTTAAAAAAACCGATTGAAAATTTATATTAAAAATTTTCATTAAATATTTTATTAATCAATAAATATAATATTTATACGTATTTATGTAATAAAAAATGTATTTATAATTAGTTTTTTATATTCTATCATTTTTCAATCAGTATACGATCATGGTTTTTTTATAAGAAAATAGCAGTAAATGTTAAACAATGGATAACAATGGATTAACAATGGATAAAGACCTTTCCGCTGTAAATCTCGAAGAATGATGCTGTCACTGTGAGAGAATCGTGTTTATATTTCGATGATTGGAATTTAAACACATCTTTTGCTGCCAAAGCATAGATCCCTTTTGCAGAGTCTTGAGATTTGCCATGAAAATCACCACCCATGGTATGCGTTTTGCCACTTCCGGTCTGACCGTAGGCAAAACATGTCGCCATTCCCCCCTCAAAAATGGTCTGAACCAAAGGCTTAGCCGTATATTTATAAACTAATTCATTATCAGCATTTTCGTCAAAAGCATAATCGAAACGAAATAATTGATTTTCCAAATATCGCGTTAAATCCACTTTTTGCTTTGGCTCATGGACGATTATTAGGTCTTTATTTGGTACGGTAATTACATCGATATCCTTTCTTTGGGCCTCTTTTTTGTTCAGAGGTCTCTTTCTTACGGCGACACATATTTGATGAAAGTCGACATTATCACTCAAAGATATCGGTTTAAACTCTAATTGAGCTCTGTATTCTCTTATCATAGAGAGGAATTCCCATTGATTTTGAGCCGCGGGATCCACAGCATTCATCAGTTCGATTTTTTCCATCTTTTGCTGTTCCTGACGTGCCCTTCTTTCTTCCCGCTGTTTCTTTATTTTGTCGACCTCTTTAACCACGTTCGACCGCCGTCGGGACGCCGCAGGAATCGCTGATGTCTTATTTAAAGCCGAATTCTGATTATTATTATTTATACTGTGATGTGACGCTGATGATACAACAGGTAAAGGCTCTAATGCCACACCATTGCCATTGGCCATTGTCGTTCGTGCTGTTAATTGTGACCGCATTCGAAGTGACCCTTTTGATGATGGTACGGCCGAAGCACGTGACGGTGGTAATATCTGAATGTAAATTTATTATTTTAAAATTATATTTTCATTTTAATTTTTATTGAAATGAATACGTTTCTATTTAATTTATACCTCAGAATTATACTGATGTGACAGACGTGAGAATGTAAATAAATAAATTAATGAATATCATGCATTTATAAGATAATCATTTAAATGTAAACACTGACCTTTCGGGGAATGTTTTGATTATTCTGTTCATGTAAATTGGGATTTAAGAGGAATATTGACTCAAAATCGATCTGAAATTTAATATTAATTAAATGAATGGTAAAATCGATACGTTAAGAGTATGCTCAATGCAATGCAATGCTATGACAGTACCTCTTTTCCTTTGATTTCTTCGGCCTCTGACCATTCCACGGTCACGGACCGCGTTTTCCAATCGATTTTACTGACGACAGCCGAATGAATGCGTCCTTTAAACACACGTAAAACATTCGTATTTTAATTAATGAGAAATGCACACATTCATCACTCACCATTCGTACGTTGAATGTCAACGTTAATGCCTATTTTCAGCTCTGACATTTTCTATTCTTTTTATTTATATGTATATTTTAAAAGAAAATAATATTTTAACATTAAAAATAAATGAATGAATTAATGTTTTAATTAAATAATTAATGCGTTAATGGTAATATTAAAAAAGTGATTAAATATTTAAAATTTAAAAATAAATGATAATAAAATGGTTAAACGATAAATGCAATACATTGACACAACGGACGCGGATTACACACATACAATATTACAGTGTATAATACACTGTATATGCATATAATAATAATACAATAATATTGTGAATTCTAAAAATGGGAAAATGGGTACATACACAAAACCAATGTATATGCCGAACATACTGATCCGTCGCATGGTAACGCACTGTCAAATGAGCCAATCACAGATGAGCATGTGACACCACCCACTTTTTGATGTGAGCGTTTATGTTTAAAATGCTGATGTGACATCATCATTGGAGCGTTACATTTACTATGATTAAATACACTTTTCAATTGTATATAATATGAATGTGATTAAATACTATTTTTGTATGTATATATACGTATAAATACACGTTTAGCATTTTCCAATGAAAAAAGTTTTCACTTTTCTAAGGCTAACATCATGTGAAAACACCTCTGCTTTCATATGATACATGTTCACCTTTATTATCATCATTTATGACTCATATTTCATTCTTTTCTTTAATTATATACTTAAATATACTTAAATATTATGTTTAATTAAATATTATTTAAATGCTAATTCATTAACAAATAAAATATTAAAATGATTTTTAAGTACATTTTTTTACATTATAATTTATCACTTTTTAAGTCTTTTAAATGTTCATTGAAATTATGAAATCATTGCATTTTTAATGCAAAAAATAAACATAAACAAAAATGCGTTTTAAAAAATATTAAATAATAAATATAAATGACATTTGAAATTTGAAAATTTTTATTTTTTTTTTATTTTTTATTATAATTTATAATAAAATATATGTCCATCATTGAGATTTGATTATTATATTATATTATGGGAAATATAATGATGGGCACAGTATAATTAAATCTATTTTTATAATATAATTTTATATGTAATATATGCGTGTATTTATAGTAAAAATAATATACAGTTAAACCTCTTTAAGACGGTAATATCTCATATTTGTGAAATCACCTCAAAAAATTTAACATTTTAAAGTACTATTTTAAACTGAAGTAACTTTTTAGACTAAAAAATGGACACATTTTCCATAAAAATATACATTTTTAGAAACTCAAAACGCACATAATTTTTTATCGAAAAATATGTTTTTCATCATAATTTTTTTAATATTTTTAAAATATTAAAAAATATTAATTTAAATGTTAATTCACATAAATAATTTTAATTCAAATAATTTTAAGATCCTCTGTAAGATGTAAGAAACTTTAATTCAAAAATGATTCCGTTCTAATTCTGTTTTAAAGGGGTTTTACTGTATTTAGTAATTGATTATATAATGTTTTTTATGAATATTTTATATGTATATTAAAATTTATTATTAATAATATATCTAAAAATATAATAAATATCAATTTTAAATGAAAATAAATATTTTAAAACATTTAAAAATTATGTATTCATAGAATATATAGAATATGTATACACATTATTTAATTAAAGTATTAAATTATTTATATGATAAAAAACTAAAAATATGTAATAATTTATGAAAAGATATTTTACAAAAAAAAAGAGTAAACATTTGTAAATGTTTTGTAATGAATGTTTTAGTAATGTGAGCACATGACATTGGTTCATATGATTGGGCTCTTTATTCATGATAATAATACATTTTTTCATATCATTAAAGTGATGCCATAAAATAATCAAAAATGTCATGATGCGTATCATAATAAACTATCATAATACAGGAAAATGCCAATCATAAGCCCCTCTATTATTACAGGGGTCTCATATTAAAATTGATGTTTCACAATCAGTTTAGGCATATCTAAATTTAGTTCCATTTAAGTAACTTTTTTCTATTGCTTTAGTTAAGTATACAAAAGTCATCTAAATTCGTTAGGCAAACGCCGGGTTCTAAGTTTAGAGATCCCACAATTTGCATGAATCGGGGAAAATAAAATTAAAAAATATGATTAAAATTAAAATTTTTAAAAATATTTAAAGTGCCGATTAACAAAATCTAAAATATATCCCCTATAATTTTGTACGATATTACTATGGTAACATGACCACGATATCATAAATGGACATAGTGATTACTATTATTATGGGGTGATATTTCAGATTTCAGTGATCGAAATTTTTATTAATTACATTTTTTATTTTTAATAAAAAATTAATTTAAATATCAAAATCAGATATAAGCCCGGGTCTTATTGTTGTATAAACCGGTACTATCATACAATATCATAGTGTATTTACCGTTTATACATTTTTTCATCAAAAATTACAGTGTAAAAAACGGAAGTGATATTTCAATCATAAAATTGTAGATTATAATGAATACGATAGAATTTTCGGATAAATAAACACATAAAATATAATGAAAAAGCGTAAAATGAAAATTTTGATCGATATTATTATTAACAATTATATCCAAATATTTTTGCAAAATTTTAATTATACATAATTTTACATAATTATAAGTCATATGCAATTATTAAAAATTACAAATCATACTTATAATTTAATGGAATTTTTATTTTATAAAATATTTGATATTCATTTTAATCATGATAATTTTTGATATATTTTAATATGAATAAATTATATTAAAAATTATATTATTAGAGTGTCCAAAACTGCTCTTTTCTTTTTACTAATGTCATAAGAATATAATAGGGTCATCATGTTAAAAAATAAAATTCATAATAATTGTCTTTTTAATAAATGCTATGTGTATACAGTACAACCTTTAGATGACGGAAACCTCTTTAAGAAGGAATTGCTCATGCTCCCGATTTTCTTCCTTAGACATCATTATTATTATCATAAAAAATGCTAAATTAAAATATTAAAATTTCAAATATAAGAACAGTTCTTATTATTATATAAACTTTGTATTACCATAATGTAATAGTTCATTTAGTTACAATGAAGTGCTGTTATAGTATAGTAAAATTCCGTTATAGTAAACTAATCTTAAAAACCAGTCCCATAGGCGCTAATGTTGTGCTATTATAGTAAAATTTCGTTATAGTAAACAATATTTTTGTCCCAACAATTTTACTATAACGGTACTTCAGTATAGTACATTTTTTCATCAGATTTGCAGATGTTTTACTGTATAATAATAAAAATATTTTTAAATCTTACATTAGCAATAAATAGCATTTTCAAATTAATAATTGATTTTTAAAATATATATCAATATTATGTAATTTTTAATAAAATTTTTTAAAATTTACAAAAAAAGTCATTATGACTCTAATTTTCTTTGCACTTTTTAATGAATATATGATAATTAAAAAATGAAAATGTGCATCGTTATTAAATACACATTATAATTATAATTAAATTTATTATATAAATTGTATTTAATAACGAAAATTTTGGTACACTTTAATATCATCATTTAGTAATTATTATATAATTATTAATATATATATATATATATATTATTAATATATACATAGAAAATAAAAGTAATATTTATTATAAAAGAGCTATAAATACATGATAAGAGTACGAATAAACAAATTTCAATATGACTATTTTTGAATGTATATATACGTATAAATACACGTTTAGCATTTTCCAATGAAAAAGGGTTTTAACTTTTCTAAGACTAACATCATGTGAAAAGACCTCTGATTTCATATGATACATGTTCACCTTTATTATCATTTATCACTCCACAATAAGAGTTCGTTATTATTAAGATACATATTTAGGTACACGTTATGGCTATAAAAAGAAAGAAAAAAAATAATTTATTACATTTTGTATTAGTGAAAAATCATAGGTAATTTATATAAAAATTATATAAAAATTATTATTTATTATTATCTCAGAAATAAAAATAAAAAGTATCCGATGACCGCAGTAAGGAATCGTTACATTACTCAATATAACGCCGTAAATGAATACCTAAACGGTCGAAATGAAAATTTCAATATGTATGTTGTAATATTAATATATAATTTTTTTAATTAATTAGTAGAACCGTAAACCCGTTAATGTGCCTAAATTCTTTTTTTACATTTTTACTGAGATCGGCATATTTATCGTTATTATTGTATTTTAATACGAATATGATATACGCATGCTCAGGTCTAAAGCATTGTCATTTCTATTGACATTTACATATGTAAATTTTAATTAAAATTTTATTTTTAATTTTATTTAGATACTGCTTTCGTGAGCTGTTCATTGGTTTAGGAGAAATTATTGGCGAACTGTATTCATCAGAGGATGTCGCTTATGATAATCGCGGAGAATTTATTTCCGCCATGCATAAGGTGTGCCAAATTCTTGGCGCTATTCGATCAGGAGACGTTGAGTACGCTCATTTTAATACAGTTTTACCTCACATATAAGACCGGGTTTTATAACCTAAGAATGACACGCACATAACACATCCTCTATAAAATGCAGATAGCGCATTCTTGACATACATACCGTATTCCCGCACACAGAGCGGCATGCCGGTATAAGTGTGGGTGACCATTTTTCAAAAAGGGTTCTGGTCCCTATCGGCACTGCCGGTATTTACATTGAAATAACTCACCTCACTTACACCGGCATGCCGGTATACCCCGGGGATACGGTATATGCAATAGTAAAATGCGATTATTAAGAATGTGCTATCTGCTTATTAAAGAGGTGTTACGTGTGTCAACCGATATTCATAAATATTCAATTTTTCAGGAGCATACGGGCATATCTCAAACAACTAAATGCATTCGCGACTCCGGCACTACCGGAATCACCGATTCCTTCCGATGTATCACCCGAAACTTCAGAATCAGAAGCGCCGGATTCATCCTAAAATTGTATTTATTATATATGAGTTTTTTACTTAATTCATTAATAAACGATTTTTAAATAAATTTATAAAAAATATTTGAGATTCATTTTAATCATGATAATTTTTGATATATTTTAATATGATTAAATTATATTATTAGAGTGTCCAAAACTGCTCTTTATGACCCTATTATATTCTTATGACATTTATAAAAAAGAAATGTTAAAAAATTGAATTCATAATAATTGTCTTTTTAAATGCTATGTAAATACAGTACAACCTTTAGATGACGGAAACTTCTTTAAGAAGGAATTACTCATGCTCCCGATGTTCTCCCTTAGACTTATCATTATTATTAACGTCATGTAACTTAAATTTACAATGTAGTTTTGTGTAAATTTTTAGCGTAAATCTTAGAATATAATATGACATAAAATCATTAGAAAGAGAATTTATTTGTGATTTTAAATCATATCTTTGATTAATTTTAAAATAAAATAAATTTATAAAAA
>JAQIXB010000398.1:0-18453 GCA_034697405.1 Mesoplophora pulchra | reverse complement strand
GCGAATCCGATACTGTACAACATTTGCAGTTCGAACTTTCGTCGCGGATTTTGTCACGCTTTAGGTATGAGACGATTGAACAGACATTTCTTAAGACGCGGTGCGTCCGGAAACACGTCAGTGACGGTCGCAAACAGCAGTGGCAACAGTATTAAGAAACCATTCGAAATCATCGAATAATCAATACTTATATTGGGACCACTTTTAGTGGATATTTAAATAAAAAATAGCATTTGAATCTCACGATATCATATGTATATAAATATCGTTTTAAATTTATATATACATTTACGTATACAAAAAAATCGAAGATTCAAATTATTGAATATTTTATATTCGCATCAATACATAGTGTTACATAATTAATTCATTGCATTGTTATTAATTATAGAGTTTAACTATAAAATTGTGTTAAATTATATATGTGATGTTAATTTATTTTTATTTTAACCCCAATAAAATTGTATACATAATTATTTTATATTAATTTTTTGTAAATATATATTTATTAAATATAATTTAAATTAATATGTAATTAAAATATACAATAATTATAAAATAAAAATATATAAAATTTGTCACGAAATATTATTCGAATGTTATTTTTGTTAAATTTAACTTTTATTTTAATTATTTTTTTATTAATTGATTCTTATAAAATGTGAGCGTTAACTATGCATATCATAGTAATAATTCACTGTCATATGTATATTATGATATTTTAAGATACGATATTTACTATTTTTTTAACGTTTTTCTGAGCATTTTTTAAACTATAAATGAACGTTCCCTGTACATTCATGAATACAATTTATTTATTTTAAAATTTAAGTTTAAACTCTATTTTAAAATGTCATACGTATAGCTAACGTTACAGCAAAAGTTAGAGCCATAAATATAAATTGAAACAGAATTTGTGTGTGAATTTAATATCAGTATAGAGCTTATTTCCAATTACTAGTATATGCTAACAAATTATATCGTTCACATAATATTTATAAAATTCATATGAAAATTGAGATATAATTTATATTTATTTATGACCTTAATTCTTGCTGTAATTGATATGCAAAAAATAATCATTTTAAAAATTACTTTTAATTTTATATTTTCATTATGTTTTGATAATTATATAAATTATATAATTTTAAAAAATATATTATAAATTATTATAATTATAATTACATTATATAATGATATTTTTGTAAAATATGATTATATAATGACAAAAAAGTAATAAATTTAGTGAAAGAATGTTACTTATTTTTTAATGATAAATAAAAGTGATAATAATAATATTAAAGTATGAGAATATGTGTTGAAACTTTTATGTTTTATGTATGGCGATATAAATTTTTCCATATGTTTCTATGTTAAAATGACATGAACACTCATGTATTATTTGCATTTTTATAGCGTTATTTATTATTCTCTTTAAAATGCTAATTTTAGATATGAATATATAAAGAGATAAATGAGGATATGATATAACTATTTTTATGTATTAAAATACACATCTTAAATCACAGCACAGACATTTATTTGACTTTTAACAGAGACACTCTGTTATGGACACATTTTTATTCATAAACTTAATTTTAGAAATTATGAATTTACATTATTATGAATATATAAATGTATTGAAAAATATTATACAAATTTCATTAATTAACATTTTATTATTTAGAAATAGAATTTTTAAAAAATTTTAGTTTTATAATTTAATTGAAGTTTTTATATATTAATATTAATAAATTAGTATTTTATATATATATTATATGTATATATATATAATTTTTAGGACAAATGTTGAATAAATGACAGAATATATATTATTATTATTTTTTGGCAGAGAATGACAGTACTTCATAATGACAAAATGATAGAGATAATGACCATTAATTGTCATTACAGTGCATTATCTATTGTTTTGTATAACATATATGACCATTATAGTGGAAGTATCTAATATTTTGACACAAATGTAGTTATTTACTTTCTATTATCATCATGTTTAATATAAAAAGTAATTTATTATAAGATATGCATATTTTTCTTAATAAAACAGCATTTTATGTTTTATGTATTTTTAGAAAAATAAATAAATATATTTATTGTTTTATTGTGTATATGAATAAGAAATTTATTGTGTATTAAAACAGTAAATAGAAAGAGCAATTCACAACGAAAGGATTAACCCAATATTATTGCACGTCTAAAGCTTCGTGTTTATATTTCATTTTTCCATCGGCGAAATCAGTGACGGCATTACCATTTCCTTTCAAAAGCCATTTGGTCGTGAGGAGTCCGTGCATACCAACGGGCCCCCGGGCGTGGATCCTGCCTGTACTTATCCCCACTTCAGCTCCTAGTACATGCAATAAGCATATTTCATTTCAGTAAAGATATTTTTCAATGCATATATATATAAGAAATATATGTATGATTTTGACATAATTTTGCAAAATTTTTCAAAAATGATGATAAAAATAGAAAGTTTAGTTTGGTTTAGTTAGGGTAAGTTAGGGTAAGTTAGGGTAAGTGCATACCGAGGCCAAAGCGGTAACCATCAGAAAAACGTGTGCTCACATTATGAAATACACAGGCACTGTCGACACTTTTCTGAAATATTCGCGCCGATTCCTCTGTAAATGGCATTAAAAACGTATTTAATCATATGTATTATAATCTCTTATTTTATCTGAAAATTATTTGCAGCAAAAGGCGCATATACCGTCTTCAGTTACAATTACATCGGTGTGACCACTCCCATATGTGTTTATATGTTCAATAGCATCGTGCACATCATCTACGATCTGATTTTAGATCAGTATAAAGTTTGATATACTTTCATCAATCATTTGCTATCATTATAGTATTTACCTCAATAGTGCATGAGAGATTACCATATTCTGTTTTTAAGTTTTTAGCATGGGGTGGACCAAAAGTCAACATCTTTGATAATCGGGGCCCTGAGAATATTTCCACATTTTCCTCTTTAAGTTTATTGCAAATGTTTACAAATAAATCCGTTTCAACTAAACATTTATGTAATAATAGGGTTTCCATTGCATTACATGCTGCAGGATAATCGCATTTTGAATCACGCACTTAAAATGGTCACAAAATGTTTAATACAATTACAAAGCAATACTTTGTTGAGGTAAACTCACCAATTTTGATGGCCCTATTATAATCTGCATTTTTGTCAATGAAAACGTGGCAAATACCTTCACTGTGCCCTAAAACAGGTATTGATCGACTTTGTTGTTGAATAGAACGAACTAGTTCATTTGAACCTCGTGGTATTACCAAATCAATACAGTTATCTAGTTGAAGCAATTCACTTACATCTTCCCTATTGCTTACCTAACGGAACAAACAGATCACTATTAAAACATGCACTTTTATTCAGTATTAAGAGAATTTTATTAATACCATACATGTGCAATTGCGTTTTCAGCACCATCATAATGTGATAATGCATCACGGACCAAATTAAATAGAAAGTGATTGGAATGTGCCGCTTCTTTCCCTCCCTTTAAAAGCAGACCGTTTCCCGTGGCGATTGACAGCGCCGCGACCTGAGGCAGACAATCGGGACGCGACTCAAATATCACTAATAACACGCCCAAAGGTACCGTTATTTGCTTCAAATATATATCATCTGCAATCAGCGTATGCTTTAAACATTGGCCTAAAACATTATGCGATGAATTTGCTATTTGTACTAAGCCGTCAGACAAACTATTTAACTTTTCGGGAGTTAATGTCAGTCGCGATAGTAAAGGTTTTGACAGTCCTTTTGTTTTAAAAATATTTGAAAATATTTGAGAATAATTTCGTTATCACTAACAATAGTACAATAATACCTGAGGCTTCAGCATTGACAATGTCTTTGCCGTTCGCAATGATAATGTCTTTCTTTTTCTGTTGTAATGAATCGGCGATTCGCATGATAATGTCAGAGCGTTCATCAGAGGTCAGAGACTGGAGTATGCGACTGCCTCTTCGCGCTGAAAATATGATAACACAGACATAAAAAGGCATTTCCTAATCAATAGCATTTATTGACAGTGTATACTTTAAGGAAATGAAATGATATGCAAAAAGCTTTTAGTAATTAAATGGTAAAAGAATTATCGCTAAAGAATAATGTACAGTAAAGTGTCATTTCAGGAGTAATTCAATATGCAATGCCCTTAATACTATACCATTAAATGCCAATACTTCGACAGGAATTGTGTTGTGTTTCATTTGAGTAAAGAAAGTGCCAATTCTCTTTCCTGATATTATCCTGGAAATGGCCTGTTCCTCAGTTCCATTGCAAATCACCACAGAAACACCCCTTTCGAGAGCCCATGATGCCGATTTCACTTTCGATTCCATTCCTCCTAAGCCCACACGTGACTTTTGCCCAAAAGTCACGTGACCATTATTCGTCGGCGAATATGTGTGCAATAATCGTGCTCCGTCCTGATTCGGGGGTAATGTATAAATACCATTTACATCTGACATTAATATGAGAACATCTGCACCGACTTCAACTGCCAAATGCGCTGCTAAACTATCATTGTCCTCAATACTTATGATCTGTAATAGTAAATTCAATAGCAAAGTGATCACACCTAATTCTATATCTATATCTATATGGACTGAAATATTAAAGAGCAAATAAAAGTTTTTACTGCAAACATATGAAATATTATAACTATTCACTAATGCCTCAATCAATAAGTATTTTATGTTAAAAATAACTAAAGATGACTTTTTTCGGATTTAAAAATTTCAATAAAAATCATACTGTAAATTTCAAACATTTCATTAAATATTAATTATATTATTAATCATTAAATCTAACATTTTACATTATTACTCTAACTAATGGAAGATCATGCATTTAGCATAATGTAAGATAATTATTGCATATGAATTTGCTAATGCCGACTATACTTTAGCATAAGCAAGTTAATGTGCAAAAATTCTCTTATACTCTTCTAATATAATGTAACATTATTTTAACCTTAAACTAAAACAAAGATTTTTATATTTAAACTTAATTTAGAATTATATAAATTGAGTTAATAAATAAGTTATTTTAGTAATTTATATTTTAAATAATTAATATCCTAAATTTTATAAATAAAATATATTTTAAAAGCATTTAAATTTACATTTTTAAATGATATGTTTTATAAAAATAAAAGAGTAATAAATATGTCTAAAAATGCTTTGAAATGACTTAAAAATGTGGTTTTTAACTCATTTTTTTAAAAACATTTTTAAAAACTAAAAAATTTAATATATTATTTTAAAGGACGAATAAATTGCATTTAAATGCAGAAATCGAATAACCATAGGCGTTTTTATAAATATTTTAAAAATTATCTTAAATTTATTCAAAATATATTCATTAAATATATTCAAAATATTAAAATTTTGATATAAATTTAATTAATGCATAATATAATTAGTATGCTGTAATATTGTAAATGCAAAAATTTTAACCTCAATTTTTTTATCAGATATTTGGTTACAGAAAATTTAAAGTCTCATTTTTAAATGTCATCATTAATCATTAATTAAATGCAAATAAAAGCATCAAAAATTTGGAAATGATATTCAATTATAGAAAAGCTCATTTTATGAAATGAATGATTATTTCCCGATAAATGTCATCTCTATTATCAAAAAAGGACAGAATCAAACCCTCATGATCCATGGATCATACCCCTGTTTGTATGTCCATTATAGAGTAAGGACCCACCCCTGCTAAGTCCATATCCGGTAATGCTGAAGACACCACAGCGTCGTTAGTATTCACTATTGGAACTATGTTAAGTCCGAGTAATTCCAAAACAGTTGATTTTAAGTTGAATCTGCTGATGGGGTTATAAAAGTCGGATTTAGTGACTAGCACCTAGTGTCAGAAATAAACCATCTCATTAATGTTTCCATATAATTTAATAAATAAGTACCTGAGCTATGTTCGCTCCGTACTGAGAAAACATCGCTTCATAAAGAGACATGAGTCCACTCTGTCCGACGGCTGCGGCCGCGCGCGGTTCGGGAATAAACGCTTTTTCTTTATCTTTTCTGAGACTTTCGCGCGGTGATAGTGTTTCGCGCATAGACATAGACATACGCATTTCAGCACCTAACTTTTGCTTTCCAAAGGCCACTGCACCACTGGTGACCATCAGCATCTCTTTCCCTTCGTTCTGTAATTGTGCTAATAATAGAAAGTTTTCTTTTACTGGTAATTTGAGAGTATAGCTGCATACAAACTTGCTCCACAATGGATGCTAGTCTCCCCAAAGCTAAGCCACACTCATCTTCTCGTGTAATAACAGCAGATCCTAGTTTCACGACTATTCTTTGGGCGCGTTTTAATTCGTTTCGAGTTTCAAATGCTTTTTTAATAAAATGCCTTTCATTTTCGTTATTTTCTTTCATATTTTTGGCCGCATTTTCCATTTCCATATGTATGTTTTGTAAATGATCGCGAAGTGACCGCAGCCCTCTTTTTCCGCTGTGAACATTACGCACACACACATTTTTCGTATTTTTAAATAAAAAATTTAAATAAAATTTTGAATTATGATAATTCATTATTAATATATTATTAACATTTTTAGCACTATGCTTTGCAATTAATATTCCTGTCATGGTTTAAAATTTGTCACAATATTTGAAAAAAGTAAATCAATATATTAATATATATTAATATATATTAAATATTTTAAAAGTTTAATATAAATATATAAATCTTTAAAATTTATTTATATATTAATTATATAATAAATATTGAGCATTATATTGCTATTATACACTTAAGAGAGTGAAAATCTTAAGTGAATGTATTTATATAAATTAAGAGTATATCAGCATTAACTATCAATTAATGACATTCAATAAGTATTTTGAGTGTTTTTAAGTCAATACACTTAGTAAAGGTGTGGTATGATGTGCACAATTAACCTTTGGAAAGAGCGAAACTGTTGATTTACTAATATTTTAGTATATATAAATACATTACGAATATATAATTATATTTTTATATTTTTCGAGAGATGATAGACCAATGCGTGAACATATTGATACTAATAATTGTTATGTAATTAGTACTAATAATAGTATTTATTCATACGTGATAAATGCCAAATTAAAATATCAAAAAGTAAATAATAGAAATTTCAGCTGAACATTGATTTTAAAATATTAATAATGCATATATTAATTATATAATATAATAGTAACTCAATAGTCACATGTGGTATTATATGTATTTCATTTGAGTATTATATGATGCAATTCTGTAGCATCATTGAACTATTCACAGAGGATTTTAGCACCGATCAATAAAATTATACATCATCATTTTATATATATACTAATCATTTGCGAAAAGTATATGCATACATATATATGTATAACTGTGATACATTTATAGATCCGGTTATATTATATACTGCCATAAGCAATATCAATGTTCATTTATTTGTATTGAATTTTTTAAAATAAAAACATAAATAATTTTTATATTTTAATGTTTACCATAAAAATGACATTTATTGTAATGTGAGAACAATAATCAAATATTATAAAATAAAAAACGAAATACAAAGTCCTGTATACACTTAAAACCGTACATTTCTCATATTTACACTCTTTTTACACATTTTGCATTACAAAAGGCACTAAACTTTTCTTTTCACATTATAAATGGTCAATGATATGGAATAACCCTAATCCCTAATCTTAACAATTTTATAGTGAATATTAAGTTTATCAAAATTCATATAAAACGCCTCTTTATTTATATTAAACTTTAATTATGATTAATTATTTATTATAAAAATCATTAATTTTGAAACACTCTCAAAACATTTGTAATCTTTTATCTTTTGTTTCCATAGTAGCAATAGCATGTTAAGCATTCTGAACATTGCGAAATGTTTTGAAAAGTGTGTCAACATTAGTGATTTCTATAATATTCTAAAATATGCTATAAAAGATTCAAAGATGCGCGCATATTATTAACACCAAAAATGATGAAGCAAATTCCGGGAAACATGGAAACATGGAAACATGGAAACATGGAAATACAAAAATTGAGAGAAAAATTTTTGTTAAAATAATATTTTGCCTTTGAACCCGTGGAATTTGACAGTATAATCTTAAAGTACATGTATTCATAAAGAAAGGGGTCATTTTAAAAAAAATTAAATTCATCATATATATCTAAAACTATGCATTCGGACATACAAAAATTAATAAATGTGATTTATAACTAATTTATTCATATACATGTATATCATATTGAAAATTCACAATTTATTTGCATATAAAATTTATTTTTAAGTTTTAAATGTCCATTTGAGTGACTTCCGGTTATTAGATTTGCATGGTATTAAAAGAGACCTTTCCATTAATATACATAAAATCATGTTTTTTAAAGTTCTTTAACCGTCATATTTTCAATTTCGATAATCGATAATCAAAATTTCCGGTATATTCATAGCGTATACTAAATGAGTATTTTCTATTTAATCGTGTTTTGGGCATTGCATATTTTAAAGGTATTTTGTTGGTTCTTAATGCTTATAACTAACAATATGGAAAACATGGGAGTTTTAAGAGTCAAAAATCTAGTAAATCAGCAACTTTTTTTAAGTGCCTAAGAATTTCTCACTTATATATGATATATTTATCGCATGTAAACGTCATAATCTATTATCTGTACTGAGCTATTTGATGCGCTCTTACAATAAGCGCATCAAAAGATATACTTTATAATACTTATACGTTATGTACTTTATATGTGCGTGCATTGTAATAGCGCATCAAATAGCGCACAATACAGATATTAGGTTATAACCTTTACATACAATACATTATTCATTTACATTATATGACAATAGTATTGACTTTCAATATGTTTGTATATACGCTTCAGAGTTCTGTTTTAAGCGTCACATATGATAGTAATAAAATAAATGGAAAAATTATAAAATATTTTCATTATAAATATTTTTCATAAAAATTTTCCATTCATTTATGGGATACTTTTTGCGATATAAGACCGGGTCTTATACTCGGAGGTATAATACCCTCCTCTAACAAACACCGTGCTATAAGACCCTCCTCTAACACCGTGATATAAGACGGCGTCTAAAAAGTGAAAACAGTATTTTGAAATGATTTAAAATTCTTTTCATTTTTAATGCATTCATTTATAATTTATGCATAAATTCATAATGTATTTTGACATTATAATAAAATCATTTTTATAAAATTTATACTTTTTATATATTAAAAAAAATAAAATGTCAAAATTTTGGTTAAATATAAATTATTCTAAAGATTTAGAATCTTAAATTGAATTTTGAAAATTATGTTTTGTAATTTTAACATTATCAAACACTATTTAAAATGTGTAAATATCGCCATTTCCGGAAATGATTACCGAAAATAAATACCGTAATGAATGTCTAATAATAATGTGTAAATGTTTTTCATTTAAAAGTCCAAAGACTAAATTTCTCATTTTAAAAACATTTAATTGAATCAATAACATAGTTCATGTCAGTAGTTTTTATGATAAAGAAATAATTGCAAAGTATAGTATGAGTGTAAAAATTAAATGAATAAAAATTAATTAATAGTATTTTATTCAAAATTTATTTTAATTTTATAATTATGACGTTTCCATCGCCACAGATTCTTCGGTGTGTTTTCCTTTTGCTTTTCCCTCTGCCAATAGCTTTCCTTTGGCTCTGCGCTCCAAAATACGTTTACGATCTTTATCCATCTTAAGTTTCACGATTACGACCTATACATAGTTAACATTAGTTAATTTCAATTATTTACACTTTTTATGTTCTGAGGTTAGTATCGCCGTATTCAATTGTATAATGAGTACAGTCTGCTCACATCATACTAATGCTTTATCCACACATGTGCTGAAAAACGCAAAATATAATTGCATTTTTTTTCGAATGTGGAATTTTCTATTCACATAAAATCACAATATATTTTCACATAAAACACTTAAAATTAAATAAACACTCATAATTCTATTATTTTCGCAAATATTTTATAATTAAAAAATGCAATATTAATATAATGATATCGTGCATAATATATTATTTCAGTATATTTACGTATATTTTAAACATAAACTAAAATCACGTGTAATGTAAACATGTGAATACGTGTATAAAATGAATACGGATTATTTCATTGTTTATGCATACATATAAAAAGTATACATATTCATTTACTTTTTTTATAATAAAAATTCACACGTGAAACGAATGAAAATTGTCACGTGCTTTACGCGTATTTTTAATGAATTTACACGTAAATGTACGGAAACATATAAAAGTGCACGTTTTGTACATTATGTTAATTTTTTGATTATTATAATGCTAAAGTATGGGGATATTTTATTCCTTAAAATGCATGACATTTTTAAAAAAAAAAAATATAAAAATGTGAATACTTTTGAGGGATGAATTCCGACATAAACAGAGGCACCATTGGCTTTTTCCCTCTGAATTCTTTCGATATAAATAACGTATTTTGAGCGATAACACTGAACGACTTTCCCGATCTGTTGACCCTTATAATGGCCCCGAACGACCTTTACATGAATAATCACGTGTTAATTGAGTTAAATGAATGACAAATGCTATAATCACCTGAACTTCGTCGTCCTTTCGTATCGGAATCGATCGTACGCTGTACTTTTGTCTCAATTCTTTTGAGAGCGGTGCTGACATTATGCGGCGTCTGATGTGTGACGGTGCATTGAAATGTTTCTTTCGGTTCTTTCTCCGCGATGATGACACTAATTTATTCATTTTCGTCATTTTCACACCTTTTTATTGACGGCTCTAAAATTACAATATTTTAATCATTAATAATCAATCACAATGTATATAATGATATATTTAAGAAAAATCCATACGCACATGTCATGTGCTAATTTTTAATGTTAAATTATTCATTTAAACGTTTGTTAATCACCGTCATAATTAAATCATTTTATTTAATGATAAATTAAATTCAAAATTTAACATTAATTTAATGTTTAATTTAATTAATTCATTATTAATAATTAAATTAATAGTAAAATACAAACCTTTAAATGATGATAGAAATACACATGCACAGGAAAAGGAAATGTTTATATTTCTTTAGACTGAAGTGTTAGAGAGTGGCGAATTTTATTCACAAAAATTTTAATTAAAAATCTTATTTTTAATTTATTTTAAAAATATATTTATATCTTTTTAATTATTTTATTTTATTAAACATTAAATATAAATTAAAAATTAATTAATTTTAATTATAATTTAGTTATTTCACCGCTCTCTAAACATAATACAAATTAATTTTAGGTCATTACATAATTCGTAAGTCATGCGTGTGACTCTATCTATATGTGTATGTAATGAACTTATTTAACCCCATATATGACACATGACTTATAAAGCATGCACATGAACCCATTTTTCATTCATACATGTAAATTGAAAAGGGAATTCCATTCATTCCATTCCCTTTGTAATTTCCCTCAAATACTTCATGTTATGGTATATGTGTTTAGAAACTTCTGTCATTTCCTTCCCTTTTATATCCTCATGGTTTTGCATGCATTTAACGCAAAAACGTCATAAGTACGTTTTTTCTAAAATAAAATGTATACAAATTACGTCTGAAAAATATAATTTGGTTTTAGTATTATATATATTACTGTCAAAATCAACTTTAAGCCTACTTTTGCATTTTAATACGGATGCTTTAAACGTGAGCATGCGTATAGTATATTCGTATTGAAATGCAAAAGTAGGCTTAAAGTTGATTTTGACAGTATTTTTTTAAATTAATTAGGTTTGGTTAGGTTAGGTTAGGTCTACGGAAAAACTTTGGTTATGTCAAAAAACGAAAAGAATCAGTAAAACACGATCTTTGGTCAGTATGTGTATAAAACAGCATAATATTTGAAAATATCTTTTTAGATGTTATTTGTGACGTTTCACTTTAAAGAGATTCTCTTATGACGTTTTTGCGTTAAATGCATACACTCCAACATATTCATTCATAGAATGTTTCATGCGGCGGATGAAACATCATTTTATGACGATTTTTGTATAATTAAATGTTTTAAATGATTTATAATATAATGGTATATTTGGAAAATGAATGATGAGGAAATGGTTTTATTAAAATACTCATCTCATTAATGAGTCGTAATGAAAATGTTTACATATTTTACGTAAAATGTGTCAAATTTAACATATCATTAAATATATAATTAAAGTTTTTATTTAAAAAATATCGATTTTAATATAAATAAGAAAATGGTGAAACTCTTTTATATCGCAGTTTCATATAAACATCAAAACAATAGGATCGTTACACTTAAATATGCGTCTGATTTATCGTCATTCGGCTTTTTCCAAAGGAACAGGTATCATCACATTGTTATTTCATCATAATTTTTATATTAAATATATTCTGATCATAGTGTCGGTGAATTTATGAGATTCACGAGTAAATTGATGGTCGAAAAATCGGATGTTTCCACGCGTTCGTCTGTTAAAGAACAGGGTATGTATACATACTTTGAATTTATATGTGAATATATATGTAAAAATTAATATTTTCAAAAATATCAGAATATCTTTGTCATGTTTATGTACGTTCGGATCGTATTTCCGGTGTTATAATATCCGATTATGAATATCCTCATCGCGTCGCCCATACTCTGATTAACAAAATATTAGACGATTTCACTGACGCTGTCCCTTCACATTTATGGCCGACACTCACGGAAAAGTGCGTCTTTCATTTGCTTTTATCATACACTTTTATATCACATTATGTGAGAAAAGCCCACTTTTTCACACTCAGTTATACTTAAGTATCCTCATACTATAACTCATGTGAAAAAGGGTCATATACACTAAAGTGCCTTTTAGTAAATACCTTTAATTGTGAAATTCCGTTATAGTAAAATAATGTTAAAATCTAGTCCCATAGACGCTAATGTTAAACTTTTGCCATTATAGTAAAATCCTGTTATAGTAAACAATTTTTCTGATCCCATTTTTCTGAAACCATTTTATTGTAATGGAACTTCAGTGTAATGAATTTGACATTAAATGCTACAAAAATGGCAATTTATATGAAATGAATTATAAGATTATTTGATATTTCAGTGCCGCAAATTTCACATCTTTAGACATGTTTTTGAGTAAATATCAGAATCCGAAAGAAGCGGATGCGATGAGCAAAATACAGAATGATTTGGATGAAACGAAAATAATTCTCCACAATACGATTACAGCGTTACTTCAGAGGGGAGAGAAATTAGACGATTTAGTGGCGAAATCAGAAGACCTCAGCTCTCAAAGTAAAGTCTTTTATAAAACCGCACGAAAAACAAATCAGTGCTGCACTTATCTATAAAACTACCCCTTTAGTTTCAAAAAAAGTATATTCCATTTTTATTTACATATTTTATTTGCATATATTTATATGTATTTATAAATATGCGTATTAACACATCTCTCTAATCATTTGTAATATATTTATATATGTTTAATATTTATAAATTATATATAATTAAATGGATATAATTATATAAATCTTAAAATTTATTTTTAATTAATTATTTGATTTTAAAGTTTTAAAAAATGAAATAAATTTAAAATTTAATTTTTGAGCCATGAATTTATTATTAAATTCATTTCACCTCTCGTTTTAGCATTTCCCACATTAACCGTCGGAATTACTTTCTTCGGTTTTAAGAAACGAATGAATCTCTTTAATTCACTAAAATTTGAGTGTTCACTGTACGGTACCCCTTTAGAAAAACAAAATATTAACATTTAAAATTAACATCATTTACATATATTCTAAAACATTCACAAATATCAAAAAATGAATAAAATATGCCTATGGTTTTTTGACCGTTTCCCATTTTTAGTATCATATATGCATAGGTGTATATTTGACAAAAATATGAATGCATTAAAACCTCTTTAACACGAACATTCAGGATATTTTAAGGGATTTTCGGGCCAAAGGTGTGAAAGCGGCAGAATTTTGGAGAATCGGGAAAAACAAAGGGTTCTCAAATGCTCTATTTTTATGTGATTCGCGCATAAACAATTTCCCGATGTTTAAAAGTCTCTTTCTAAATCGGGATTTCCTTAAATGTCGGAACCATAGTAACAGCACAAATTCACATCATACCGTAAATAGTAATATTTTGCGATTTCATGGGCTTAACATTGTTGAGGTCATTAGTATGGTTCTGTGTCCATCCCGTGGGTCGAAACGCCATTATCGATGTAAATTTATCGTTAAATTTTTGAAGATATTCATTTAAAAACTAAAAATACAAAAAAAATGAAAATATTTTAAGACATTTTAAGACATTTAATTATACCTTAAAATTGATGTCATTCATCGGTAACACATGTAATTGTGAACGTTTTTGATCATTCACAAGAAACTGATTGAGTTTTGGATCATTATAGCATTTGAGAATTCGGTTTTTATAATGTGATGTCCAAACATTGAGATTTAAGGCCTTTGCTATGGACATAAATACCTTTTCTTTCCCGATACTGTACGATCCGCATACGATGAGCACTTTGGGATTATCGTGAGTTTCTTTACGACACTGTGATACAATATAATCGATGGTATCGTTTTGTGATGGAAAATCATAATTTGGATCACAGTATGTGGTGTCTAAATAAAGACAATCGATGGGTTTTTCTTTTAAAATCGCAATCTTTTCCATGTCCAAAGATGCCCTAAAATCACCCGTGTGAAGAATGCGTTTGTCTTTAGCTATGATATGAAAGAGGATCATGACAGCACCGGGACAATGATTCGCGTCCATAAATGTCACATTCACATTATCGATGCGTTTCGTTTCATTTAAGTCTATGGTCATTATTAAGTCAAAGGACACATTTAATTGTTGAGTGATGAGACGTGCGGTGATGGGACTGCACACTATTCTATGGTCAAATCCTTTCGAAAGACCATGATAATGATCGGAATGAAAATGCGTTAAAAAATAGTATTTTATGCCATTAATGGTTCCGTACGAAAAAGCATCGATCGCAAAGGATGTTTCGGGTATTTTCTTATAAAACGGACATTCACGGACATTACTTTTATTCACTTTTTTAATTACATTTTCATTTTTACATTTATTAATGATGAAATCACATTTTTGTTTTTTATTCATAATCATCGTATTTTCATTGTTTTGATTCACCATTAATTCACCATTTACGGGTTTAAAAAATGCTGTGATTTTAGACTGACGCATCATCGTATATGTTAATTCTTTATTATCATATTTTAAACGTTTAATTCATTATCATTAAATATGTTTAAATGTTTTTTTCATTTTTACATTATGTAATTCATTCATTTATCATTCTCATGATGAGAATCTCATTATGAGATTCTCATTTCTCAAATACACGTGCAGTAAAACACGTGACGTAATGTTTACCAATGACTGAATTCATATTACGGATTATTCCATTATACATGTCATATTTGTATCATTATTTGTAAGATATTCATGTATGATCAAAATGAATAAAAAAAGTTTTGAAAATGCCTAAAAAGGTATTTTTCATAAAATATGTACATTTTAAACGAATTCATGAGAATAATAAAATACTGAATTCGGCACATTACTTTTTTCATTCGTATATCGGAAATTCGATTTTTTCTGATGATAGTATAATATTAAAATATATAAAATTTTATTAAAATATTAAAATATTTTTTATGGATATATATTTATACATTTAATATTTTAAAATAAATACTATAATTATATATAATAATACTATAATATAAAACATAAATTTTGCAGAATAAATGTAAAATGAATAAAATAAAGAGTTTAGCGTTTTGACGGTGTCCATTTATGTTTATTCATTTTTTTAATGATTTTTGACGGTGTAATAATTGTCTTTAAAAAAGTTTTCGATTCCATTTTAGTATTTTCCGATCTAAAAATAAATTTAATAGAAATTTATTTAAAAATTCGCATTTAACATTTGATATTATAATATAACATACTTTTGTTTAAAACTATGAACAATGTTATTATGTTCGTTTAACTGTTCATTTATAGTGAACATGCGATTATTGGACTGATTGTAACTGATGCTACGATTATTAAAAGATTCGTCATAATTAAGGCTTTTATTTTCGATCGCTTTTAGTGGTGCCGTTTCGGACGCGAATCCCTCTCTCATGCGCTGTTCACTGATGGCAGAGCCCGAATATTGTAACTCAACGGGATACGATGTACGTAAATGCGGAGGTACTAAAGTATTACGTCTCAAAAGTGTACTCATCCTTTGCTCATCAGATTCATGTTCGATATTACATTCACCACGTTTTAATGCTATTAAATTATTGGCATTCATAAACTGACCCTCTTCGTCCGCCATCACCAATCGCGATCCCGTGCCTATGGGCAACTTTCTGCTGCTATTTAATGAATCCGTACTCATGTTTATGCTATTTAATGCTTCAGTTGAATATGAATATGAAGCCGTATGTACCATGGGCTGTGACTGTCTCATTAAAGACGGATGATGATCATCATATTTAATGACATTATATGTCGGGACCACGACCTGTACATTGGGCTTTTGTGTCAGTGTCATCGCCTGTGAATGCATAATTAATTTCAATTCTTTTATTTCATTTTCCAATTTTTGGTTTTCTTTAGCATAACGTTCTTTTTGAAACCGTTCCATTTTAAATGAACTTTCCTCAACTTTTAGTGCATCTTTCAATTTGTTTATTTCATATTCATATGCATTCTTTTGTTTTTCCATATTTAATTGTACATTATCATTGGCATTTTTCAATTGTAATTCCAAAGCCTTCACTTTTTCGGTATAAACGGTCTTTAAATTTTCGATTTTTTTTTCGTATAATGATGACATTTCCACTAACGATTGATTCATTTCCTCATATTTTGATTTATATTCATTCTCATTTTTCACTGATGATTTTCTTTCATTATTTAATTCATCTTTTAATTTATCACATTCTAAGGCTAATTTATAACATTTTTCATTAATTTCCTTATGTTTTAATGTAAATTCCTTTTCTTTTTTCTCTGATGTTTTTCTTTCATTATTTAACTCATCTTTTAATTGAACACATTTTAAAGATAATGAATTACATTTTTCATTCATTTCACTCATATTAGAATCGGTGTCGATTTTGTAACGATCAAATTCATTCGTTAATTTTTCCATTGAATTTTCTAATATCACAGTCAATTCCGTGAGTCTTTCGATTTCCTTTTTAGTATCATCGTATTGATCATTCATTTCTTTTTCTTTTTCATCATTCATTAATCGCATATTTTTTATTTCATTATCTTTTAGGTCATTCAATAATCGCAAAGATTTTAATTCATCATCTTTAAGTTCACTCAATGATCGTAAAACATTATATTCATCATCTTTTTTGTCATTCAAAGATCGTAAAATATTATTTTCGATGTCTTTTTGATCATTCAATGATCGAACACTTTTAATTATCTCATCTTTTGAAGCGTTTAATGTTTGAAGACTTTGGATTTCATTGTTTTTTTGATCGTTTAAAGATCGAATTTCTTTATTTTCCTCATCTTTTTCATCATTTAATAATCGGAGACCTTTAATTTCATTATCTTTATCATCATTCAGCGATCGGAGATCTCTAATTTCAGCATCTTTTTCATTGTTTAATGAACGGATCTCTTTATTTTCCTCATCTTTTGTGGCGTTTAATGTTTGAAGACTTTGGATTTCATTTTCTTTTTCATCGTTTAATGATCGCATATTTTTAATTTCATTATCTTTATCATCATTCAGCGATCGGAGATCTCTAATTTCAGCATCTTTTTCATTGTTTAATGATCGGATCTCTTTAATTTCCTCATCTTTTGTGGCGTTTAATGTTTGAAGACTTTGGATTTCATTGTCCTTTTGATCGTTTAATAATCGAATTTCTTTATTTTCCTCATCTTTTTGATGATTTAATAATCGCATACTTTCAATTTCATTATCTTTATTATCATTCAACGATCGGAGACCTTTAATATCATTTTCTTTTTCATCATTCAGCGATCGGATGTCTCTAATTTCAGCATCTTTTGTATTGTTAAGTGTTTGAAGACATTGAATTTCATTGTCTTTTTGATCGTTTAAAGATCGGATCTCTTTATTTTCCTCATCTTTTGTAGCGTTTAATGTTTGAAGACTTTGGATTTCATTGTCCTTTTGATCGTTTAATAATCGGATCTCTTTATTTTCCTCATCTTTTGTAGCGTTTAATGTTTGAAGACTTTGGATTTCATTGTCCTTTTGATCGTTTAATAATCGGATC
>JAQIXB010000397.1:0-18499 GCA_034697405.1 Mesoplophora pulchra | reverse complement strand
ACTTTTGTTTTTAGAATTAAATTTTAAGTGAATAATAATAATATTTTTTTATATTATTTATATTATTATATTGTTTTATATTGTATTATATTGGTATAAATGTATAAATGTTTGCGACATATTTATAACTCAAATAATTCTAAATAATTTATTAAATTTATTTTATATTCATTTTTCACAAAAAAAAATTAAATTTAAATACTTTTTTATATGCAATAAATATATAAATAATTTTTAAATAAAATAATAATTATTTTATAAAATTTTAAGAATAAAAAATCAAATATACCGTTTTACCTCACTTTTTAATTGATAAAATTCTATAGTTCGGAGAAAGCCTATTTTTTCACTTCAAAATATGAAAAGTGAGAAATAAAGGAAATCTGAAATATAATATCCCCATGTATTTACCCCCCGCTATAAGGCCGCATTTATAAAATGAGGGAAAATGATTACGTCCTTAATATAGCATGCAATATATGCATAGAACTCGCGTATATCTCGAAATTTATGATTTTATTTGAAATGACTTTATTTAATAACTACTAGTTTAAAACAAACCCGATTTACAATCTGCAGCTTTTGTGTGTCTATTAATTAATACTATATTTATATTTTGAATTTTAGCGTTAAATTTACTATAAATGAACACTTTTATCATAAATACTTTTTTCATTAACACGTGTAAAGCACATGTAAATTTCACGTGTATTTAAATATACTGTACTAGATACCTTTAAGCCTATAATTGCATTTTAATACCAATATACGCATGCTCACGTTTAAAGCATCCATAATAAAATGCAATAATAGGCCTATTAAAATCTATATGTGTAAAATGATAAAATTATTTAGAATTATTTGAGTTATAAATATGTCGCGCACTTTATTATTATATGGTTATAAATGTATTGTTTAACAATAGATATGTTAAAAGAAATTTATCTTTAATATGAAAATATAAAAGGATTTCGCATTTTCAATAATTATCATTGAATTTCAATGAAAATTTTAGAATTTTTAAATTCAAAAATGTTAATACATACCGTATTCCCCCGCAAATAGCGGCATACCGGTATAGCTGAGAGTGACCATTTTTATAAAAATAGAGTTTTGGTCACTACCGGCATAAAGTATAAAGTGAGGCATTTATAAATATATTTCATAAAAAATTATAAATATTAAAATTGGGGTGATACCGGCATGTGGGAGTATTAACATTATACAGGTATGCAGCTATTTGCGGGGGAATACGGTACACATTATGCATATGCATTTATAAATATAAATAACAATACGATGATAAAACTTATATTTTATTTAATAAATTTAACATTTAATAATAAAAGTATTTGTTTTTAAAATGATTAATTGAATTTTGAATGTTTATCATGAATCATTTATTTATATTTATTATTTACGATTTAATAATTTTTAATATTTTTTAAAATTAATATAATAATTGAAAAGAACGGTGGCAATTGCTTCATAGACGTAATGTAAAATTACCCCCCATTCAAAATCGCTTTGCGCTCAGCGGATATCAATAGACCATAGGTCAAGGGTCACAAATATCAAAAAATAATTTTCCTATAATTAAAGATGGCGCCGCCATGAATTTTCAAAGTTTAATAATTTAGAAATTTTTTACAAAAAAAGTAAAAATAATTAAATGTTACTTATGACGTCAATAAATCTCTAAAATCTCATATTTTTGAAATATAATTTTTTAAATTTAAAATAATTTTTTTTTCATAAAGTTTAATGGGCAAAAATATTTCAACAACATATTTTTTTAGAGATGTTCCCCCCATTTTAAAAATCAAATATTTTTATGACATATGCAATACATTAATATATATAACATATAAAAAAATGGAGAGGTTATTATTTCTTAAATCTTTTTAAAAAATTTTTTAATAAAATCAGGTAATGTTAACCTATGGACCGGATGTTGAAATAGTAAAATATTTAAAAATATTATCATATCATAAAATAGTGCTCATAAATCTGAATTCAACGCTGTATCACACAACCCTATATGATTTATATTTAAGGAGTAAAATAATTTTTAAATATTTGTATAAAAAAGGCTTCCTAAATAAGCGTATTTTTAATAAAATTCAAAATTTATTTACTTTTTTTATTTTTTGTTATTTATTAACATAATGTGTGTGAAAAGTGTACATTCAAAATGTTTCCAAAAATCATTCAAAAGTTTTAAAAATATCAGAATATCATTAAAAAAATTAAAAAATATTCTTTCCCTAAAAATAATGGAAAAATGTTTTCATTATATTTTCAATTTAAAATCTCAAAATATTTCTTTATAAAAATTTAGAGGATATTTACACTGAAATTTGTATTTTATGCCATTCGTGTATTTTAATACGAATATGTTATACTCACGTTTAAAGCATTCGCAATAAAATACACGAATGCCATAAAATAGTTTTCAATGTATTCCTATTATTGCCTTAAAAAGTTCCCTCTCTTTTCATTATTAATAATTTATCCATAAAATCCTTTATTATTTTAATATTTAATATAAATAATATTTTATATTTTATAAATGTAATAATTTGAAAGCATGAGTTTTATTAAAAAAATTTAGAAATATTCAAAAATGATAATGAAAACGCACCATGACCATAACCATCATATGATGCCATTGACCGATGCCATCGTCCTTAACTCATATTCATCACTATCATTATAATCGGCATTTAAATATGATCACAGTCTGCATTCATTTCCAGCATTTTCCTTTACAATTAACAGTATATAATAAATTAAGATAATGGTAAAATAAAAAAATTAATTTTTAATTTTAATATCGAAATAAAAATCTTTTTAAATAAATATATTAAAATATTTCGATATTTTTCCGTTTTAAATTTTTTATAATTAATTTGTTAGTGTTATGCCATAATTAAATTCTTAAAAATTTCATTATAAATATTATGATTACCGTTTTACCACACATGTAAGCACTGATCTTATATCGTGAGGGGTGATCATTTTTTAAGATTAAAAAAGTGCTCATTTGAGGGGTCTTATACCTCGAGGTATATGACCCCCCACTCAAACCTCGCGATATACGATCAGCGCTTACATGAGAGGTAAAACGGTATGCATTAAAATAAATATTATATTTTTTATTTAAATTCATTTTATTTAATATTAACAGTGTAAAACAAACCCGATTTACAAAACAGCAGCTTTTGTGTGATTAATTATATTAAAAAAATAATTTAACAATATTTGGATGTGTGTATGTGTGTGGAAACGTTTTATTAGCCAATCATATCGCTTAAAAGCAATAAATATTATTCCTATGTTTATACGAATATTTTAATAATATAATAATTTAAAACATAAATATTTTTTAAATTTAACATAACGATAAAAGTATATTTTATGTGATTTTTAATATAAAAATAATAAATATCATCACATTACAAAAGGAAAAAATGACATAACATATTTATATATTAATACATAATGAAAATGTTTATTTCATGGGCTCAGATGAAGACTCTGTTCATCGTTAATACATTAATAATGAAAGGGTCCAGAGACGGAATTGTATCGGAATTTGCGTACGATAATTAAACATATGCTATAAACACGCGCAAATTCATTTACAATTCCGACCCATGATCCTTTCCATATGTGTAATGCCATTCTTTTAATCCGATAAATTCGTGAATATACTGCCAATGGACAAATCATATAATTAATACGCACCGACATTTGAACATACTCTGTTTTTAATAAAAAACTCATTTTAAACATTAATTTTATAATTTATTTTTTTAAAAATTAAAAACATTTTAATTATAATTACATTTAAAATTAAAAAAATTAAAGTGATTTTTTATCGTTAATTAAAGTGCTTTCATCATCATTGAGATTCTTTGATTCACATGAATCACAATTTGTATCATCACCGTCTTTTGTGACATCATCATCCTGACCTTTGACCGTTTTCTTTTGGGGCATCGGACACGTCAGATTAGCGAATGGCATCGGTAATTTGTAATTATTGAATATGCGATTAACGATCGGCTGAAGAAAGGGACTGATGAATGTAAACCATACCCATATAATCACGGGTGCGATAAAGCATGAGATGCACACCATTCTTTTATATTAATATATATTATTATATTATTATATAATAATTATAATTTTCAAATTTTCAATGATATTTTTTTCTTAATTTTAATGATTTTTTAATTAATTATTATGATATTTCTTAATAATGTTTCTATGATATGTTTTCATACGCTTTATTTATCATAAACAATGATGAAGCATATGATCATATGATATGATCATAGCACGATTCTCATTGTGACTGTCGCCACATATGATATTAACATTGGAATATGCTCATATATTCCCATTCATACAAAATGTAAATGTAAAATGTTTATTTTATATTTAAAATCAAATAAAATATAAAATGCCAATGCTCACAATACCCAATCACCGAATGAATAAAAAATGCCACACACATCCATATCCACACATATTCCTTTTAATTCCGGCATTGGAAATTCACTTAAAATCAGGCATATATCAGTGCATTTTCACACAGACACAGTGACGAAAGTCACAATGAGAATCGTGCTCTGTATATGATCATAAAATTAATATTATTTTTAAACGTAATTTGTGTTTTGAAATTATTAAATATTAAAATACTGAATGACCTCAATATTTTGTACAATCCTTATATCGTGAGGAAAGGGGATATATATACCTTAGAATCTAAGTTCTACCTTAGGACCTTTTCTTTAATCCTTTGATTTTTTCATTAAAATGTCGAATGCTAAAATCATGTTCACATGTGATATTAGAACTGTGCTCAAAAGTGAGGTTAAAGGGTATTCTTTAATATTCTTTAAAACTTTTTATTTATTTTTTCATTTTTTATGCGTTTATCTTTAATATAAAAATAATTTAAATGAATTTTTTAAAAATTAATATTAAATGTATATTTAAATATATAAAATTATATGAAATAATAAATTACAGAAAAATCTTTGATTAAAATAATTGTGATAAAAATGGCACATAAAACAGTATAATCGTGGCATATATGAGATTATTTTAATACAATTTCTATTTAAATGATTAATTTTACTGTAATTACAGTATTCTCTGATACATAATGAATATGTTCACACGTTTATTCTCTCATAGTAAAAGGTATAAGAGTCGTTTAAGAGAATGCAAAAGTGCTTTTCCTTAACTTTGAGACTTTAACTTACATTAGTAATGTGAACGTAATTTATGTGTTAATCAATTAAAGGAAAATGACATGTATAACATCATTTCATTGAATAGAATAAGAAAATAATTGTGAAATTATACGCGTCAAAAGACGTTTAAATTAATAAAAATAAATTGAAAATATATGTAATTCGATATAAAATTATTGCAATAAAAGTCTTAAAAAATGTATTATTTGTTTAATGCAATGCAATGAGTGTACAGCGGATGGGGGCGGGTCTTTGATCATTGTATGAGATAAGATGCAGAAACTAGTATTAGACACTAGTAAATGGACACAATTGAAAGTGCACATATAAAGTGTACATATTATACATGAGATACACTTTAAAACGCATAATGTATAATATATATGCGAAGAATTTTTATATTTCATATTTAATATGAATGTAAATATTAACTAAAAAATAGTTAATGTGTGTATATATAAATGGAAATTCATCTCTTTTAAAACATCATTTATATTCATATGATGATCATATTAATGTCATTAAATTTTTTATTACATTTTTTAGAGATAATTATTGATTTTAATATTTATAAATAATAAATATATTATATTAATATATATTATAATATCGAAAAAAATGGCTGAATGCAGAATCACGGCGATGGCCGATTCTAAAGAACCATCATCATCCGGAGCATCATCGGATAATAATGGACATTTACCGATTCCGATACCCGAAGGAAAAGTGGAAAAAGGTACGCATACCAATGCCGTCATTAGTTAATATGCTATTATATGCTCTCTTTTTATTCACTCTTTCGTCACAAATATTCTCACATTTTATTTTTATTTAAAAATTGAAAAATTTTGAACTTTAATTTTATTTTTGAATTAAATATATGAATTGAAAATTATAAAATAAAATTCAAAGATTATGATTATGATTTTCATCATAAAAATAAAATTTAAAATTTTATTTTTAAAATTTAATAATATTTTTTCATATTTTTTATAATAAAAAATTCATAAAATATTAAAATATACATAAATGTATATTTATAGATTCACATATATCTTTAAAATGCTAAATTTAACTGAAAAATTCTATTTTAAGAATTTACTTATAAATTAATCGATAAAATTTAAGATATTTTTTAACATAAAAATAAATTATATTTAATGTATGTTAAGATGATCTTAAAATATTCTTAAACATTCTTAAAGTGATTTTAGTAATATTTTAGTGCATATTATTATATAATATATAATTGAATATATACTAATAATATACTGTTTTTAGTGTGCAAAGAATGGGTCATCAGAGAGGACCAAATGTATGCATACCGATTACAAAATGATGAAAGTAATTCAATCATAGTTTATTTTTAGTTTATTTTTAGTTTAATTATACATAAATGTATATGAATTGATAATGGATTATGATTTAAATATTTTATTTGATACGTTTATAAATGAATATGTTTTCATATGCATTTTATTCATATTCAATTCATATTCAATTTATGAATAAAAATATTTTAATTAAATATTTATATAATAATTTTATAGAAAAATGCATAATTAAACTTTTGAATATCAATATTTATGAACATATGTACCTATTGAGTTTCAAAATAGAGCTAAATTATGCATATTCTATATATAAATTATATATATTAATATTTTTTATGTGTCCTTTTATCACATATTTATATACTTATATCTCGAGTAATGAGTCCATCGCATATCCTGATCTTTCTTATAATGTTTTTCAAAACGATGACCTTTCCTCATGATATAAGTGCATGCACTATAAAATGTAATAAAAGTATTATATTTATAAAATATAAATTTTTAATGTCATAAAGTATATGATGTGAATACAGTGAAACCTCAAATCACGAACATGATTCATAGAGAATGATAACCCTTTAATTGTGATTTTCCGTATATAAAGGAAACATCTAAATATATTTATATTTAATTTTTATTGGGGTTTCCGTATATAGAAATGTTTTTTGTTTTGAAATTATTAATAAATTAATAAATATTAAAATATATAATAATATAATAGTAAATCAGCATTACGAAGGGAATCGCCATAAGAATCGTGTCGTTCGTGAGGACATTCCATTGGCAAAGAATTTACAACGATCGGAAGAGAATAATGCATCGATGATGCGAATGGCCTATGAACGAATGTTACAGGATCAGTATGATAATGATGAGAGAATAGCGCGGGATTTACAGGAAAAGGTGCATCGGGAATATGTGTATAAAAAGATAATGGAAGAGACTGATGAAAAAGTGGCGAAAAAACTGTATGAAAAGGAACGTGCACGGATCGCAAAAAAACGTTTGGCGCGTGAACGCCTTCAGGTGGAAAAAGTCAAATCTCAGCTCATATCTAATCCATTGACTAAAGACCCTATGACGTCATCACAGAATCGCGATTCCATTGCTGATGTACTCTCTGATGAAATGATTAATTTAACATTAAATAATAGTAATAATTCCCGGCGTGAGACGAGTCCCATATCCGATACTGACATCGATGATTTATCTGAATTCTGTATGCAGCCGCCTCCGGGATTATCGTCCGAAGAATTGCGGCATTTTCAAGAGGAACAGGATCTGGAATTAGCGCGATTTCTTCAGCAACAAGAGTCTAACCGAAAGAGCAACAATGGACAGCTGAACAAAGAACGAATATCTGTGATTGAGGCTCAGGATGAGGAAATCGCACGCATCCTCCAAAAGCAGGAAAAAGAACGTATTAAGAGGTTAAAGGCCAAAGCACGGCAAAAGGCTATGCTGAAACAACGGAATGAACAATCAGCAGCACCATCATCCCAATATGATGATAATGGGGTTAATGATGATGATGATGATGATGAAAATGAACGATATTATCCCATTGGGATATCATCAGCTAATAATAGACGTATGCCCATTTTAGAAGACATTTCCGATAATAATCATGATAATGATAATTATGATGATGATAGTCTTACGTATGAAGAGCCGTATAATGTATATCATCATAATATAGCGATGGATTTAGATCCGACATACAAAAAGCAATCACAGCCTCAATCTTTAGTTAATACAAATAATAGTTTAATATCGGCACAAAAAAAGTCACCATCAATGGTATTACATTCACCACCATTATCATCAGCATCATTATCCCCTCCAAAAGACGTGCCTCATTCTTCACGATTATCAGTATCAGCATTACACAATAATAATAAAGAATCGCATTTAAAACCATCACCACATTCTAATCATTCGTCATCACCCAAAGATAATAGCATAAATGAGAATAGTAATAGTAATAGTAATAGTAATAGTAATAACAATGGTATTCACTTTGCTCAGGTCTATAATGTGACACCATCGTCGTCATCATCCGCTAGTCCCATGTCCACTGCCCTCAGAAATACGGATACACCATCATCATCTGCTGTATTCGAAGAGCATTATCATCTTAATCCACACGCACCATTACCAATGATACCATCATATCGAAGTGATTATACCCTAAACAATAGTAACAGTTTAACATCACCATTATCAACGATGCCATATATGCCCGTAAAAGGACAAAAGAGAGTATCGTCCATGGAAAAGGCGAAGAAAAAGAAAGATAATTGCAAAACACAATAATATTCATGCATACCCTTTTACCTCACTTTTTATTGCATACCCTTATACCTCAATATATGTCTTTTCACTTAACATATACAATTATAAGCATTTTATATTTTTGCATTTTATTTGTGCATAATTTGTGCATCATATATATATCTCATGATATAATTGCATTTATTAATTGAGGGTTAAGAGGGTATATGTATAGATATTTTTATGAAATTTTAAATTATAATGATTATGAATTTAATGCTTTTATTTTTTAAAAAATAAAAAAAATGAAAAACGTGAGCATTAAATTGATATGAAATATTTTATTTTATTATATGATGTTAAATCTGAGAAAATACTTAAAAATTTATATAATATATTCACATTTTGGGATATTTTCTAATTTTTTATATTTTATTTTAATTTTCTATGATTTTTTTGTAAATATAACATATTTTCTAATTTTTTAATGATATATTTTATACTAATTTCAAATGACGAAAAATTGTAATTTTTGTAACGCTTTTCTTTAATTATGTGTGAAATTTTATATTATATTTTATATATTATTATAACAAAAATTATTCATTTATGAAAAAACGTTAAATGTTAAATTATTAAAATTTTAAAATTTATAAAAACGTAAACTTTTTATGTGAAAAAAAATTAATATTTTCACATTATGATTTCACTTTTTTATTCATTTTTATTACTTTTATAAAATTATAATTTAAATTAAAATATATATTAAAATATTAAAATAATTAACATAACGTATTAGTGTATTGCAGTAAAGTATATGTTTAATGCGTTTTTACTATGAGCACATTAACTAACATTTACTCATACATTTACATATACCATAAAATATAGTATTACATTCTATGACTATATACAGTTAATTATAATGTAAATTTTTTTCAATTAATTTATGCATCACTAATGATAGGATATGGATTTAGTTTTTTAAAAAAAATTAATGATAAAAAAGTTTTATAAAAAAAGTTTTTAATTCACATTTAAAACAATAGAATATCATTGATGCAAATTAAATGTTAAATTAAAAAACGTTTAATGTATACTTTAGTCTTTAGTGTGTGAGAATTTATTGGTATCTCTGTACTATGTATGTATAGCGTATGTATGTACTATGTACGCACTATAATAATGTGCATTCACCCCTCGACCCAAATTCTTTATTCTAAATGCATACTGATAATACGCACTGCTAATATATGGTGCGTGTACACTCACAAATGTACTAACATATTCTAACGTATACTTTTATTCCATTATCTTTTTTGCAAATTTATAAACTTTGTTTGTGGGTGTTTTAGTATTTTCCATTCTTATTTCTTATTTCATAAATATTAATATTTTCGTATTAATTAATTTTAATGATTTTTAATTTATAAATATTTTTAAAATTTAAATAATAATATAAAATGATTATTTTTTAAATTTTTTTTTAAAAAATCATTTTTCAAACATTTCACAATAAAACATTTTAAGAATTTTTTCATTTTAAAACTTTTGTATTTAACAATGTTTTTGCACATTTATTTGCCTCTCATATCGATAACATATCAATTGGAATATATTGATTATTGAGATGAATATCATTGCAATAAACGTCGATAATGCGTAAAGAGTCTATTGTAATGTTCTAAAGAGAGTTCATCCTAAAAAATAGTTTTACGCTCTGTACACTTTTGAGGATTTCGCGAATTCGGTATTTACCATTTTTATTCATAGAAAAAAGTTTATATCATATTTATTTTAAAATTACATTTTTTTCTCATTTAATATGATTTTTAAAAAATAATTAAAAATTAAATTTTAAATTAATTTTTAAATAATTTTTAAATATTTATTTTAAAAATTTGATGCGCATATTTGTAATATAATAATAGTGTTTTCATAATATTTTAAAACGCCATAAATGCATTAAATGAGTTTATGTGTTTAATGATATATTAAAATCATTTAAATGATCATAAAATTAATATTTTAAATCATTTTTTATAATATTTTTATGCATAAATTTATAATAAAAGAAAATTTCATTTAAATATGATTTCATAGAATGAGAGAAAATCTTTAATTTATTTCTAATTTACATAGTAAAGTATTGCATTTACAAAAGAAATGGATTTTCCCTTAGTCAGTGAAAATATTAAGTATTGAGATTGAGCATAGTAAACATATGTGTTATATGTGAAGATAACAGTGTATAATAGCAATGGGAATAGCACAGCATAACACTATTACATACACTATACGTACTGTAAAATTATAGAATGCTGTGCACGAATTCTCACTATGCCTATCCTCATAAAGAAGTTGTAATGCAACAAAATGGCGATGCTTTAAACTTACAGTATACACTATAGAATTGTATGGAATAAAATAATCGTATGTATGTATAGTATATGTGTATGTGTATATGAAAGTAGTGTAAGACACTGGTGAAGGTACTAGTATCAGGTACTAGTGAAGGGTCAAAAATCTAAATGTTGGCACCCCACTTTTTAATGGCACCCGAACATTGTGATATATTAAACTGTAAATATATGATTTTTATTTTTTATTTTTTCCGATTTTTTAAGAATATTATAAAATGCATTTTTATGTTTTCACATATATTTATATATATATTAATATATTATTATATTTATCATATGAATGTATAAACGCAATAAATATATGATATAATATTAGCGTTTTCTATATGCATATCCATATATATGATGAATATATGGTTCTAAACGTTATAACATAAATGCCATCATTTTATGTGTTCACATATCTTTACATTTTCAATATTTTTTTATTTATTATTTATTATTATTAATTCTTTCATTTTATTTTTTAATTAATTTTTGCGTTTAATTTATTTAATCGTAAAATAAATATGATATTTTTTTAAAATTAAAAGATAAAAATGTATTTTAAAATGTTAATAATTTTCGTATATTTTAATGTGAATTTTTTTAAATTTTAAAATAAAATTTTCATTTTAAAGCACATGATAATGTCGCATGAAACGGATGATGCCATCGCCCAATTATTGTCCATTGATGATGATGAAGAACTAAACGATGATCTTCTGACGGAAGAGGATATTAAACACGCTCTGAGCTCTCCGATGGCAGATGATAACGATGACATCACTGAAGAGGATGATGACGCCATTCATAACATGGATTTGAGTGATGATGACGATTATGATGATGATGATGACATCGATGATGATGATGATGATGATCGGAATATGATGAACGAAAGTACTGAATGCGGTGATAATGAAACAGATAATGATAATGATCATGATCATGAGAGTAAAGTTAAAGTAAAGGATAAAGTGTTAAATGTGATTAAAAAAGCATCATCATCAGCATTATCGGCATCACCATCTTCAGCCGCATCATCATTATCAAAAGCTAAAGGGTCAAAGGGTCGTCCGTCAGGTTCAGGATCAAAGAAAAGGAATATAACGCAATGTCCATCATCAGAGGCGAATGATAAAGCATCGGTGATGAGTAAATCGGGATCTTCAGGAACAGGAACGGGTGCATCGGGAACAGGGTTAGGATCGGGGTTATCGATGGACGGTCAAAGGGGAGAGTATCAGTTCCTAATGCAGGATCATCACATATTTAAGGGTAAACACGGAAAAAAACTCTATAAATGTGACATTTGTTACGCGATTTACCGTCATTCGTTCAGTTTAAAGCGGCATTTTATCCGATCGCATATAAACTATGCATTTCTCTGTGAAACTGACGTCACTAACTGCGGTATTAATCTATCGGCATCCGCATCATTACAGCATTGGAAAGCACAAAAAGGATCAAATTCTGTCACATGCAAAGTAAACGCTAATGATGTGACCCATGATTTTCACGATCTTTACTGTTGTCATTCATGTGTGGCATTTTTTGATGATATCACAGGTCTTATATCACACGTCGACGGATGGCACCGTAATACTAAATCGGGCACTATTGAACCCGTGCGTATACCATGCGGTCAGTGTAATATGAGCTTTATTCAGAGACATAACCTCATGAGGCACATCGAAGTCGTACATCACGGGCGTAAACTGTACGCATGTAAATACTGTGGTAAAAAGTTTCAAACGATCGCCGATCGGAAAAGACACGTTAAGACACAACATCAGGGAGAAGATCACGAAAATAACACATCCATCGATAACACTGTGCAATTATCTAATGACACTGAAGAGAAAAAGTCCGATGATCATAATTTACCATTATCAGTGATGACACCATTGAAACCATTAAAACATGATGTATCAGTATTTTCAGGGATATCATCATCGAAAATTCCTAAACATTCATGTGAAAAATGTACACAATTCTTTGACACATTAAATAGTCTGAGGCGTCACGTGAGCAAAAAGCACAAAGAATGGTACTTTCAGTGTGCGTTTTGTACGAACTTTTATTATGCAAAAAAAGAACTCTCAGATCACGTCCGCATCATCCATGAAAAAAGCCTTAAATCGAACTCTAAACAGTTAAAGATAAAGAATAATCTTAAATTATCTCAAAATAATGGTCCTAAAAATGCGATAATACAATCATCATCAAAGATGACATCTCATAATAAACACAATAAATTAATGCCATCATCAGTGTCATCAGTATCATCGTCTTCCGTCACACAAAAGCCATTATCATCATCGGGATCATTATCAGCATCATCATCGATTAATAATTTGGCATCGAATTCTTCGTATTTCCATTGTTCATTATGTTATAAACGATTTCTAACATACGGCAGCTTAATTCAGCACAAGAAATTCGCTCATCGGCCACAGGAAAGGATCAGATCACAAAATGCTAGTAATGCTACTAATACTAGTAACAACAATGCTGGTAATAGCACTAATAAATGCAATAATACTAACTGTTCACAAAACCATCGTAATAATAATACGTCATCATCATCATCATCTTCATCGTCATTAAATCGTTTTGACTCAGAAAATGTCATACCAAATGTAGGGTCAGATATTTCTGAAATTGAATTTTACCGTACGATCGCCCAAAAGATCGCCGAAAATCTCTTACATTTCGTGGATGGTAAATTCGTTAATTGCCGTAAACCATCATTATCATCAGGTTCTTCAGTATCAGCATTATCTTATAATAATGGTGACAATGATTTTAGCATATCCCATGGCAATAGATTTACACACAGAGTGTCAACAAAAATTGGTGGCGGCACAATGCATAAGAATACCGATAATAAAATATCGGAAAATGTTAACCTGAATCTGGTCACTTACAATTTCCCCGAAGGATTTTCATTGAATTCTTTAACAGAATTACCATCGTCACCAATGTATGGTACAAATGAAGAGGATAATGAAAAAATGGGCTTTTTTTTGGAATGCATGAATCTGCGCACTATGCCTTTACCATCATCCGCAATCACTTCAGAATCTTCGATTAATAATGATGATAACAGAATGACGATGAATAAACACGATAATGACGATAATAAAAATACATTAAAAAACGAATTAAATGAAAGGATTAAAGAAAAAAGTGATAAAAAAGATAATGATAAATCTAAGATGATGTATTTATGTACAGCGTGTAACTCAAAGATCTCACCCGAACTCTTTCCCGATCATGAAATTAATAACCATCCAAATGTATGCTGTAATTACATTGAAATTGATCATAATATGGACATTCCATCATCACAGCTTTTACTATATCATAATCAACATGCCGATGGTATCTTAAGACGAAGTCATGTGTCTTCTGCATTATCATCCATTTATAATCATTCACAATTATCACCATCGAAAGAATCAGCGGATAATAACAGTAAAAGACTTAAATTAAATACTAATAATGATGATGATAATAGTAATAATGCAGCATTTCATTGCACGAAATGCACTAAAAAGTTTGTCTCTGTGATGCTATTACATCAGCATATTTTAGAATGCGCTTTCGGAATATCATCGAAAGAATCTCCATTATCAGTACCATCATCAGTACCATCATCAGAATTATCTCATTCTGAAACCACAGAAAATGCTAATAAATCTCTAAATGAATGTTCCGATGATAGTAAAGTCCAAAATGAGTGTAATAATTTAGTGACATCATCATCAGCATCTGCAGCATCATCACCATCATTAAATGGCAGTAATAATGGTAAAAAGCGTCAAAAGGATGATGAATCACCACCATCACCGTGTAAAACGCGATCGGGAAAAAGACGTCATTCACCGTCGAAAGTCTTAAACTCATCAAAAGGAAGTAATAAAAGAATAAAGCAAAACACTGCCGAAATTACCATTAATAACCATAATACAAAAGAACCTCAAAAATCACGGCAAAACTCAGATAATACACCATCAAAAAATCAAAATGCTAATGAACGATCATTATCTTCAGCGGCATCATCATCGACATCTTTGATGGATGCGGATACGGAAACGGAAACGGAAAAAGATTATAATCACAATCGAAATGCGGAAATGGAAAATGTTAAAATAAATAATAAAAACAATAAAATAATGACCGTTCAGACCGTACATGAACTTATGATTGACTCAAAAAATACTGACGTTAAAACACCGGTTTCAGTCACACATCGACGATCACTGTCATCATTACCATCATCGTCTTCACGATTATCGTCATCAGTGAATGATTTCAAAAGAAATAATAACATCGTCATCGATCATCGATCATCACCAAAAAGATATTCATGCTCTAAATGCAGCAAAAAGTTCGTGTTTAAAGACACTCTTAAAACGCATCAATTGACATGTTCACGATCGCGAATCATCTTTAAGCAGAGGGGTGTCAAACGCATGAAACGCTCGTTAAAGACTCACGCTAAAAGGATGACACTAAAGAAGTCGATTAAAGTGAAATTAAAGAGCGTTTTTCCCGTGACACCATCAGTACCATCGCCTAAAGAACGATCATCACCATCAAAGAGACTGTCGCGATCACCATCGCCATCAAAGAGCTCAAAAAACGATAAAAGGAAAACGCATAATGATAATAACAATAATCAATGTGATAATAGTGAAGAGGAATATGGGAAAAGAAAGCTGAGGAATAATCATTTAAAAGCAATTGAATCATCGAAAAAAAACTCCGAAAATGATGATGTTTCTATATCATTGAATAACGATTTAAATGATTCTTCAGAAAGATTAAGATCATCGTCATCATCTTCAGCATCATGGACACCATCATCATCAACAAATACCTCAATAAATGGAATTGGTTTAAGTGTAAAGAGTAATCAATCAGTATCTTCGGGAATATCATCTCTTCAGGAACATCGATGTCCCGATTGTCTTCGGGTGTTTACATATATGGCGAATTTCCGTAAACATATTAAGAATGTGTGTCCCGTGAGAAGACAATTGACAGATGATAATGCTATAAATGAGAACGATGATAATATCACGATAATTAAAATGCCATCATCAGGGACATTATCCACAATTATTATAAAAAAGGAAAAAATGGAAGATTCTGAAGGTACTGAAGAAATGGATTTAACCATAGATGATAATATCAATAACAATATTGATGATAATAATAATGATGATGTTAAATATGAGGGTGAAGAAGCGATTGTTGAATGTCGTGATAAAGACTCAAATGGTGATGGTGATAATGGTGATGCTCATATCGTAGATGATGATGATGTCGAATATATAGAAACATCTAAAGATACTGATGGATCAAAGTTGGATTTATGGCGTATTAAACAGGAGCATCCGATGTATGCTTTTAAAGGGTCTCCGGCGCAACATCACTCATGTCCCTATTGTCAGAGGGGATTTACATATTTAGCTAATTATAGAAAACACATTAAATCGATATGTCCGATTCGACAACAGATCGAAGAAAAGAAAAAGAAAGTGATTGAAGGTAATGATAAAGATAATTCACCATCGTGTTCAGGATCATCGAATAGTTCAGCTCTGACCGATGATAGCGGTAAAAATAACAGTGTTAAAATGGAACCGTCCGTACCTCAGGTGCAATATACTCCGACATCAATGTCCGTGCGCAGTCAAATCGAAGACACAGTGTTAACAATGCTCAGGGATCAGACGAAACAGCATGAGATTATTCAAAGTTCAGAAATGATGCTTAAAGCAGCATCTTCAGCATCATCTAAAAGTGATACTCCACAATCAGCATCTTTACCATCATCATCCACAAATGAAAATGAAAAGAAAAATGCCAATGAAAGTACTAATGATAATGGTAAAAATTCAAATGATAATAAAGATAATGATGGTACCACAGTACCATCATCATCTTCAGATAAAAAAGATTCAAATATTTCATCGAAAAATCCTTCATCATCAGCATCATCGTATCGTTTTCGTACATTTTCATGTTCGATATGTCATAAAATATTTCTATCGTATGTCATTATGTTAAAACATCGATTGTCTCATAAATTATCCGATGGTATCACATTTAATAATAATAATGACAATAAAAGTGCCGAAAATAAAAATCCAAATATTTCTTCGCATTCTTCACCATCATCACCATCCGCATCCATTGATCATAATCATATGGACAAAGAATTGCAGAATCAAACATTAGCGGTAAATTTACTCAAAAAATCGATTCAAAAAAAGATTAACGCACCATTATCAGCATCTTCAGCATCAGCATCTATTACATCACCACAGACCAAAAAGATTAACACCACAGAATTGTTAGAGACCTTAGCCCGCGGTGGTACCGAAGGAGATAATGACCCACAATCAGCAGAATCGGGAACGATAATCAAAGATAATAAATTGACCATTACATTGGGTCAGTATCATACTCATTCAAAATGTGTGCCGTCATTAGCATCGATGTCTATATCAGGATCAGGATCCGATTCTGTTAATGATAATGTTAATGATGAAAAAGCGTCAGCATTATCATCGATCGATCTGAGTTCAGATGAAATTATTATTGAAACTGATAATTTAGAGCATTATACGTTCCTTAAGGATGGTGTCTTTGTTGTTGATGATGGCGGTGGTAATGTCCCCATTGACGATGATGGATCTGTTAATGTTAACGCTCTTACCACAGATATGAATGGTGATAATGGCGATAATGGACCATCATTATGGATAACATTCACTTCTGATGGCAGTGGTGTCATCACATCATCATCTGATTCCAGTGCCTTCGTGCATGTGCCTAACGATAGTAATGCCCAAAATAACGTTAATAATAATGTTAATGCACAATTAACAGCGAAAAATAACGCTGAAAATTAATTATATTTTTTAAATTCAATATTTACATTTAATATTTACATTTAAAATTTATAAAAAGTTTAAGATTTATTAATCAAATGACAGTTAATATTTTCTAAATTTTTAGGATTTTTGAATGTTTAAAATATATTCTAAAAAAGGAATATTTTTGCGGCATAATTTTACAAAAAAATATATAATATAAATATATATTTAAATATAATATGATTTATATATTAATAAATATTTTTAAATATGATTATGAAATGGTAAATTTATATCACACATATACATAGATGTTT
>JAQIXB010000396.1:0-18523 GCA_034697405.1 Mesoplophora pulchra | reverse complement strand
AATATAGTAAAGTACAGTGTATACAGTACTATTGTAATATATTACATGATATAAAGTAAATTAATAAAATAAAGAAATAATGAAAATACAATATGTGCGAACTAATTTAGGATTTAACTTCCGATATATATTTTTAATAATTTAAAATGTTTATTAAAATTACGTGCTAAACGCATAATAACATTTTAAATTATTAAAAATTAATTTATATTTTAATATTTAACATTTACTAAATAAAAATAAATAATTTATTCGTTTATTAATATATTAAATATATTTTAGCCTTAAATTTATAAAAATTAAGTTAATCTATTAATTTAAGCAAAATTAAGTATAAAAATGTAATGCAAAAAAATCGCGCATAAAAGTGCATAAAACATTTTTTGACTATGGTCACTTTGAAATTAAATATGTTTAAAATTTTTAAAAAAAAGTTATACATTTTTATTTAGCAAATATTGAATATAAAAATAATATAAAATAATTATTTTTAATAATTTAAAATGTTTATTAAAATTACGTTCACAAATAATTATCACTCTTTAGTAAATTTATTTTATATTATGTGCCCATTCATGTTAATATTATTTAAGTTAAATCATAGAATAGTTGACACTTATATTTAAATATATTTTATTAAAAATACAATTAATAAACAAAAAATCATTTATTTATTATCTAAATTTTTAATTTTTTTCGTTTATATAATTGCATAATAATATATAGGGTGATCTAATAACAACTACACATTGGGTTTGATATAAAGTATCAAACTATATAACGTTATAAATGTTATATTGTAAATTATATATTAATTAATTAATAATATTAATATATGTTAATATATATTAATAATATTTAATAATATTTATTTTAAATGCTTTATTAAAATGTATAATTTTATTATTCATGAGCATTATTTTATATATTTAATTAACAATAATCAAATAAATCCATTTATGTATAACTATTTAATCATTGTGTATTAATAAATAATAAAAATGAATTATTTTTAATTAATGACACTCTTTTATTTCATTTTACATTTAAATCTGAAACGTTTAAATTATAAAATTTTATAAAAATTTTATTAATTTATTTACTCTGTCAATACGTGGTGACTGAACATATTTTTTACAAAAATTAATTTTTTAAAAATGCTTTTAAATATTTCAAAAAAGTGAAAAAGTGACTTTACAAATACTTACACTTAAATAATTCGCGCATAATAATAACATGTGTTTATAAACATGTTTACCGTTTTACCTCACATGTAAGACCGGGTCTTATATCGCAAGGTTTGAGTGGGGAGTCCTATACCTCGAGGTATAAGACCGGGTCTTATATCGCGAATTTTTAAATGAATCAAAAAAATGATCACACCTCACTTTATAAGACCCCTCAAAAATATAAAGCCATAAATTACGTAAATGATTAAAAAATAAATAATCTATTAAATACTTTAATATTAAATAATAATAATAATTAGTAATTAATAAATACTTTAAAATAAATAATTAGATTATTTTTTAAAGTTGTGATTATTAAATATTTAAAATTTAAATCATTTTTATTTTAATTTTTTATTGTGATAATAATTAATGTTAATCTTAAATAATTGTATATTAATTCTTAAAAATTTATTTTTAAATTTTAAAATTATTAAATAAATAAATGCATATTAACCGTTTAATATTAATTGAACGTATTATATGTACATACGGGGTCCTATAGAGCGAGGTTAGAGGGGGTCTTATACCTCGAGGTATAAGACCCCTCAAATGAGCACTTTTTAATTGCACAGAATCTAAATGAAAGAGAAATTATGAGTATACTCTGAAAATGTCTAAGAAAAAAATGCCGAAATTCATATATGGACACTAATAATATGACAATACATGTATAGCTCTTAGACTAACATGGTATTATGCGTTAGTAAAACATCGTATTTTTTGAGTCAATGATATGAGTTAATTTATTTATTCATAAAAATATTTTAATTTTTTATTCATTTCAAAATTTTAAAAAAATCAAAATATTTTTAATTAATTTTAAAATATTAAAAAACTTTTAATTTTCTATTTTTATGTTTAAATCGCATTTTAAATATGTCATTATTAATTATTTATTATCATTGAAATATCGTTTTATCAAAAACTAAGATATTTAATTTTAAAAATATAATTATTATAAATTTTATTAATAATTTTATTAATAATTTACACTAATTTTTAATGTATGCAAAAAAAATATAAAAAAACATGAAATAAATGTGAATTTATTTATAATAAAGTTCAACGCACCTATTGATAGATTTAAATATATTTTTTAATTATTTTTTCCCCAAAAATAACACATTTTAATTTATAATATGATAAAATATAAAAATATTTTATCATATCATTCACGCATTTAAATGTATTAATTATTCCAATAAAATGTTTAATAAACAAAATTCATATTTAAATGAAAATGAATAATTAAATAAAAAGCCTTAAATTTAATTATATCTTCGATTAAACATGATTTTAAATTATTATGTTATAATTTAAAATAAATAATTAAAAATTTTATAAATAAATTACTCATTTTTTAAGGGAATTATCATTTCACGGAACATATATGCTCATTATTCACGCATTTTTGCACATCGCAAATGTTTTAAATTAAAAATTAACATTTAAATTAATAAAATATATAATAAATTTTAATAAATTAATTTCCGACATTAATTTAATCATAAATAATGTTCCAAATAATTAAGAGCATTAATGACAATTAAAATAATAATTTAAAATTTAAAAAATCAGAACTGAAAAATTAAATATCAAAAAACATTTAAAATTAAACGGAAAATGTTAAATATCGATTATTAAATATGTCATTTGTAAGTAATGTATAAACTAAAGACCTAAACTTACTATGAATTTACTAATATGATAAACTATCAAAAGATAATGAAAAATATAAATATTAATAACAATAATTTACACATTTCATATTAATTGCTATTTCTATTGTAAATACAATACAAATATTGGCATTAAATATATTTATTATAAACAATAAATATATTGAAAATGTTAATTATAATTTACTAATGATAACTTAACTATGACTGTGCAATTGAAATGTCCATCATGAGTATGTATTATTATAACGGAATTTAGATCATTATATTATTTCATTTTAAAAATGTTAATGTTTAACATTTTTTGTTTAAAATTTAAAAAAATGTTAATGACACTTTATTATAAATGATTTTAATATTATAAACATAATTAAACTCTTAATTTAATTATCATCATTGTAAATAAACTATACATAAATACAGACATAAGTTTATTTTACCCTAAGTATTTCATAATAATAGTTACATAGCTCTGTGTGTATTTAACTTACACATAAAGATTTTAATAAGCCTATTATTGCATTTTATTATGGATGCTTTAAACGTGAGCATGCGCATAGCACATTGGTATTAAAATGCAATTATAGGCTTAAAGGTATCTAGTACAGTATTATAAAATTAATAGTATATTACAGTAAATTTCAGATATTATGGCTAACAGCTGATTGCACTCGAAACACAAATAAAGCGAAGTGTCAATTAGCTGTTGGACGAAATATGCCAAATTTACTATATATATATACATGTATATATAATATCGCTTCTTAATGTTAAGAAAATAACAAACGTTATTATTACTAAAATAAAATTCGAAGAGAATTTGGCCCCTGTAATGACATATGTACTTTCACATGACTTTATTGTACTAGATACCTTTAAGCCTATTATTGCATTTTAATACCAATATACGCATGCTCACGTTTAAAGCATTCAAAATAAAATGCAAAATAATAGGCTCATTAAAATCTATATGTGTATATAAACGAAAAAAACGTAATAATTAAATACTGCGTTTTTTGCGTAAATATACACTCATTTTATTAGCATTGTATATATTATCATGCGCAAATATTATTGCAAACGTTGTTTTCTAATGCTTTATTATTATTAAAGGCATTATACAATTCAATTACAATTATTTCATAATGTAATGGTTCATTGCTGTAGTGATTTTCAATGAAATTTTTATTCCTAAAATGTTTTTAGACCTCAATATAATTATATTAAAAATAAAAATTACGTATTATTTAATAAAAAATCTAAATGTATTCAAAAATTTTTAATTTAACAATGAATTAATGAATATGATAATGTTTTAAAACTTTTTATTACCCGAAAATTCTGGCCTCTAAAATGTATATAAAATGCTAAACCCCTATTTTTTTCTTTTAATGAATAAATATCATGAGTGAAATATATTAATTATAAAGAGACATGTCTATGCCTTATTATTAGAGACACAAATCCTCGGGATTATCCCGATTAAGAGGGTGTCTTTTAAAGTTCGGAAATTTAGTGGTTATGTACCATTCACCTAAAAATAGGGCATTTGAGACCCCTTTGTTGCTCCCGATTCTCCCGAATTTATGCATTTATATTTTAAATTTTGAAAATCCCGAATCTCCCGATTTTAAAAATTTCCTTAAAATTCTAAATCAAAAATGCAATAAAATTTGAGGGAAAATTTCTTTCAAAATATTATGGAATCCCTAATTTTTGTTCGCATTATATTTTATAAAAAAAGATTCATTTTAACTTTTTAATTTCAAATGTATTATTTTACCTCTACTTTTAACTTAATTTATAACTTGCAATAAACACCGTATTCATGTGTTCATCAAATTGCTTTGGGGTGAGGTGAAATAAAAGGCGTTTTTATATATACATACAGTAAAACCTCTATAAGGCAAACGGTGTCGGGCCCATGATTTCATTCTGCCTTAAGGAGATTTTCGCCTTATAGAGGTCCCTATGTAAAGCATGGTAAAAAAATTAACTTTTCACATAATGTTTAGTATATTATATAAAATTAATTTTTTGAATATTTTTTATTAAAATTTTCAATTTTTAATCATTTTTACGGACTGTATATAAAACAGAAACTTTTTTATTAAATATATGAACGCATATTTTAACTAAATATTTTAGTTAATTTTATTAAAATAATTAATGACTAAATATTTTATATATTAATATTTAAATTAATTAAAATTTAATTGAAATTATAAATATTTCGGGCAAAAAAATTGGAATATCGTTCTCTTTGGAGCTTCTGTTTATACTACAGTTATACTATTATTTAACTAAAAAGCGATCGCTTCCGCTTTACAGAGGTTCTCCATAATGTTAAATATATGGGAGGGATTCGGGCCCAAAATTCCATTACGCTTTAAAAAGGATTCCGCCTTATAGAGGTTCCGCCTTACGAAGGTTCTACTGTACATATATAAATGTATAAACCATATGTGCAAACATGTGCATATGTGCGCATTATTCTGAGCATATATGACTTTTTATGTTTGCACATAGGGTATTTCCATTTTGATGCCTATGATGACCGTATAAATGTGATATTTTTTTAATGTCACAAAAGGTTAATATCTCGTGAATGCCGTGACATATGTCAAAATAAATAGCATCGGAATTAACTTAATTTAAAATTATATTGTTTTGGGCATTGTAACAATTTCAAAATTAAATAACAATATTTTAAAATTAAATAAAAATTTAATTAAAATTTAAATATTTTAAATAATTTAAAATATTTAATAAAATATAATTCAAAGTCTCTAAATGAATAGTGAACATCTATCAACTATATTATGATTATAATGATTGTTATGCATGTTTTATAATAATTTATTTTAAAATTATTTTTATTTTAAAATGATATATTATATTATTTTTTAATAAAATAAATATAAATATAAAATATTAGTTAAAAAATAGGCATAAATAGTACTTTTATATAGATAATTATTGATCGAATTATTGCATAAAATTTGCATAAAACAATATTGTAAATGTATACTTAAAAGTGAGTGAAAAGAAAGAAAGAAAATTCCTCAAAAAATGCAATAATAAACGAATAATAATATTCAATAATATATTGTTTTTAACGTCACTCTTAATGATCGCTTTCTTTTCTCATATTAACTTTTTTTTCCATTTTCTGATGAAATGGAAACAGTAATAAAATAGTAATTGTGTCAGAAAATAGTAAGCGTATGATAATAGCAATTTTTAGTTTAAAATTCTAAAAATGTATTATATTCTAATGATGATGATATAAAAGAAAAGCGCATTTTGACCGATCCCAAACACTACCCTAACACTACACTAACACTGTGCATATAATTAACTTATTGATGTGCACAGATGAACATGATTTCGTGCGAATACATTACGCATTTTGATATGCAAAAATGAACATTCACTACAATGTCACAAATTTAATTTAGAATTTAGTAAAAATCTAGATTTTTAGTAAATATTAACTATGCTGAAATTTTATTTCAAATATGTTTTGCATATTTACTATTATTTTCATTATTTTGCTTTTAAAAACACATATATCTCATTATTTTGAAAAAGTAATTTATTAGATTATAGTATATATGAATATTGTTATTATGCATATTGAAAGTCTTTAGTTATTCGTCATTTAATATTATTTTTTAAAAATATAATAATGTATTTATCGCTTTAATTTAAATAATCAGATATATTCGTGTATAAAAATAATATATTCATTTACATTTAATGGTCATATGCATTTCTTTGGGATAACATAGTTATTCATGAAAATATTTAAATATTATAAAATAACAGTGTGAGTATATTTAAGTATATTTAGTATATGATAAAATGGTGAGTAAAAAGTTTATTAAACTTTAAAATATTTTATGTGAAATTATTTAAATTTTTGCCATAATTTTGTGGGTTAATTGTATTCTTTTGAGTATATTATCTTTGTTTACAGCAAATTTAAAAGAAATAAAAGTTTATCATAAGTAAATTGTTAAGTAATATACTCAAAGATTTATATGTACATTATGTTAGTTTTACATAATATTGTTTCTAAACACAGCATAATTCATTAATTAATGTCAAATTGGGTTATAGTACTTTCTAAATGTGACTATTAAATGGAAAAAATAATTTTTATATTATATTTTAATTATTAGCTTTTAATGGGAGAAAATATTAAGTAAATTGATTATGGTGTTCTACACCCTGAGGTGAAATTTTAATTGTCACGTCACTAAACAGTAAAAAAATAGAAATGAATGCCATACTATTGTTGTATGACAATCTATTATCGTATACTCTTAACAAAGAGGGTACGGCACGAATCGTACCGTACGAACACATCACATTTACTTTGTTCGGTGCATTTACCGATTTAAGAGCTCAAAAATTTATCTTTATATTTATGTATAGGAAAATATGAATGTAATTATAAATTAATGGACTATTTATGTATATTAATGCATATGACTCACATTTACTAAAACAAACTATATAATTATAGTTTGATTTTTCCATTCATGTATTGTGAGTAAAAAATAAATAAAAGCGCTTTTGCGTCAAACGAATTTTTCAGCACATTTTCAGTACAGAGTTTCAGTGCGCTTTTAGTACACTTTTAGTACAGTCTTAGTACGCTTTCAGTGCGCTTTCTTTTTTAAGTATAACTATCATATCGCCCATAATATTCTTTCATTGTCGATTCACAGTGTGTCGCGATGTGGTACTGTACGATATGATAATTTCTTTCTAATAATTAGTAATGGAAAACACTAACATTTTGTATGTCATTTCATGTTTGTTTTATGCTATAATATGCTATAATATTATCTGATAAAATAATTAACATTTTTTATATTAAAAAATCTTTTATTTTTAAAAAAAACATTTTATATTTCCGTTCCATAATGAGATGTCTTAAAACTTTTATATATAAACAATGATATAACAAATATCATTTCTTTATTATAAACAAAAGTTTTTTTGTGTAATGATTTAAGATAAACATAATGTATTAAACTATAAAAAGTGAATTTTATTATGATTATTTAAAGGGTATTAAATGTAACATTTCCTTCTTCCTGTGGATGCATATAATTATTATATGCATATGATTTGCATATGATTTATAATGATGTGTGATAATGACATATGATGATGATAGAGTTTATCACTATGACCATCATTTTTCATTCATTCATTGTCATGTTTTGTCACATGTGAACTTTAAACGTTTACTAATTTTAGAGCTATGAATGAATATGAATATGTTAACACTGAAACACTGCGATGGTACATACTGATGATGATCATCTTTTCTATGGTCCAACGATTGTCGTAAATCACATTGTTTATTGACCCAAAAAACTTTGTCATCATCTTCAACAATACATACATAATGATCAATGATCATTTCAATAGCTCTTTACTTTACTTTACTTTAGTATACTTTAGTATGATAAGTATTATGAGATATATGATTATTGACATTTTATAAAATATGTTACGTTTAAATATATTAAAAAAACATTTTTATGAAAATGCTGTTTTAATGTTTAAAATTCAATTTTCGAATAATATGAAAATGTGAGAAATTCAAAAGATGAAAACATATCATATGAATAAATATTTTATTATTTATCGTAAACATTCGTTCATTATTTTGACATTAATTTCGTGTAAATATTTATCATTGAATTGTGATGGAAATATGTGTGTTCAGTATCATTAATGAGTATGTTACGAATTAAAGGTATAGACATAGTCTGTTATTGAATCGTATGAAAATGATTGAAAATTCAGAGCTAAAAATTTGTTTTAAATGTAATTTAATGATTTCAGAAAATTCATCATCATCATTAACGGATAATTCTGAAAATTGTGAATCAAAAGCATTATCCGCCGCTATTATTAGTGACTGTGAATCGCGATCGCAATCACCATATGTGACCCCAGAAATGGCCATTCTGAATGAGGCTCTCATAGCCTCACGTGAGGGCGATCTCCAAACACTTCAGGTATCGTCTCTTTTCTTATGAATCACTCCATTGTCTTATCATTCCATATATAAATCATGGCCTATTCAGTCGGGGGTCTCACAATTTCATTATTACCATCATATTAACAGATACTATTATACAATATTAACAGTATTACACTTAAAAAACTTTTCCAAGAGATATATTGCAATTGAATAGGGATATGATTGTGCTTTTTATAGAGGGCGTAACGCATGTAAAAAACAGAATCATATCCATATTCAATTACAATATATCTCTTGGAAAAGTTGTTTAAGTGTATGTAATAACACTGTATTATGTTCGCAATTATATTGAATATTAAAAGTGTATTTATTATTTACGTATATTTTTTTATTATTTTATAATTTTTTATTTTGAAATTTAAACATTGAAATGTAAATGACATGTTTATTGTGTAATAAAAAATGATTACAGTGCTCCACAATCATGATAGAGCTTTTTTGTAATTGAAATGTACAAATAGTACGTATAACACAAACGGTATGAGCGCAAATTCAATTATAAAAAAGCTCTATCATAATTGTGGAGCACTGTAATATTTTATTAATGAACTTTAATATTCGATCGTTTTTATTGTGAGACCCCCGAACCGATAGAACGTGATTTATAAATTTAATAATAACATACGCAATCGACGGATTCAGACGATTCTAATACCCTTTTACCTCACTTTTTGTACATATATTTTGGGGTACCCCATGATGGTACCCATGATGGGGTACATACACATATTTTTATAAATTTTCCGAAAATGCATTTAAATGTGTATCATGATTTTGCATAAATGCACATGCTTAAAGCTATCATAGAACAAATCATGATACACATTTAAGTACATTTTCGGCAAAATTTATAAAAATATGTGTATATCAACAAACTTTAAGTGCCATTAAATACACATTTTCCATTATTTAAAAATGCGGAAATTGTGCACACCTCACGCTATAAGTACTAAAAAAGTGAGGTAAAAATTGCGATAATTTAATAATTAATTTTTTTACATTTTAATTATAAATAAATAAAATCAGTTCATTATGTATAATTCATAAGAATATTGAGAATTAAGGTTATGATACAGTTGCATATGCTATTATATGCTATTAAATGTGATTATAGTCAATGGAACCGGTATTACAAAGAGCACAGGTGATTGAAGACGATTTCGGTGCGACGCTCATTCATTACGCCGCCAGAAATGGAAACGTTAAGATTTTGCGCTTTTTGGTGATCACATGCGGAATGAACGCTAATCTCAGGTCAAAGAGTGGGGCATTACCCGCTCATGACGCTGCCGCATTCGGGAATTTAAACGCTTTAATTTGGCTCTTAAAGAATACGGACATATCATTAAGAGACAGTGATAACTGTGGACAATCGTTTTTGCATATGGCATCACGGTATGTAACGCTCACTTATCTTTCACTTATCTCTTCATCAATGGAAAGTTTACATTTCCTATGCTATTCTATGCTATTATATTATGTAATAGAAAATCATGCATTATTCACATGACGTGATTTTAAAGGATAACTTTTTTGTGTGTAAAAAAGTAAATGTCATTTTTAAAAGTGTTTATATAAAAAGTTCATGTGAATTAATATTTATATATTGAAAAATATTATATGCATATTCTTTTAGATATACATACGTACATAAACATGTATGTTATACTTAAATTTAGCATTTAATTATTGATAAAATTAATGATATTATATTGATATATAATATGTTAATATAAATATTGAATATTCACGTTAAGTAATCGTTAACAAAATTAGTAATATATCTATTGTCACATACGATAAAACTTAATATTTAATGATAATACTTAATTATTATAATGTTATATTACAATAATTGTAAATCAATAGATTTTAAGTGTAATCACCTGTCATTTGTCACATTTTTAGATGATTATCAAATCATAAATCGTGAATTTAATTATTTTATATTTTAAATTTTTATATTTTATAATTCTATGATCCAATCAAAGTGCGAATAAAATTACATTAAATTATGATATAAATTTATATATAGATTTTAATTGAAAAAAATTTAATTTTTTATTGAAATTATTGATAATATCATATTATTAATGTTATTAATTCATGACTTAAATAATGTTTTAAAAAATTAGAATAAAGAGTTAAGCATTTCGTGCATTTATATATAAATTACACATTTATACGTGTAAAATATTTAATCATAAATAAAAGTATAAATAAATATAATTATAAAATTAATAAATAACCGTTAAAACCCGTTACTAGTTTTTTATCATATATTATTAATTATATTTTTATAATAAATATAAAAATCGATAGAAAATCTATAAAACGCGTTAATTTTTATGCGTAAAGAGTTTTATTATATTACGTACAAATGTTAAATTTAATAAATTATTAAATGAAACGTTTTAATTTTAACTTTTAAATTAACTAATACTATACTATAGTTTAGTTTAATTTACTTTTTTTGTAATTATATTTAAAACTTTAAAAATTGAAAATTAAGAAATCAGATGGCGATTTAAGTGCTTTAAAAGACAATGTCTTTTGAAATAAAATGCTTCAATTGTTACATAAGAAACTCGTTTTACATGCATGTAACACATATACACAGTGTAAATGAAATCATTAAAATTGAGTTTTAAAAAACCATTTTAACACTTTTTTTTATATATTTTTATAAATCGGAGATATATAATGATATTTATGTTTTTTTAAAAATTCAATTAATAAATATAATAATTTATAAAACTTCAATAAAATCGTTTAAAATATTAAATAATTATTTAATACTTATATTTAACCATAAAATGTCTGAAAATAGTTTATTCCTCTTTTACCTGACTTTTAAGATCATGATTTCAGTGCGATGAATATGAATTTTCATGCCTTAAGATATAAGACCCTTTATATTTTACATCCCTATTAATTGTTTCAATTAATTCAAAATATTAAAATTATGCTCACCTCACACTAAAAGCACTAAAAACCCTATGGTGTTAAGTGATGTAAAAATGTATAAAATAATTTCATAAATAATTAGAAATTATTTTTGGGCACATAATTATTTTATTTTAAAAATAAAATAAATATGAAATTAAATTATTTAAATTCATAATTTTTATTTAAAAATAAATCATTATGTATAATAATAAATTTTTATAGAAATTAATTATTTTATATTTAATAATGTATTTTAAATGATATTTCACAATAAAGTAATAATGATAAATAATAACAAAGTTTAGTACAATAATAGTTTTAAACAATTGTTTTTCATAATAAACGTCAGTTCATTGATTTCATTACATTTTAAATAAAAATAATATGAAAAATGAATTACATTTTAACATGAAACAAAATGAAAAATTTATTTACACATACAATAGATTTATGCTTAGTTTATACGCTTTAATCCTTTAGAAACCCCGTTTAAAGTGCAATTAACTTTAATCGATCATAAATTTACTAATTTAGTAATAGTAATAGTATAGTAATAGTTGAAATGTATAATAAAATAATATTATAATGAATAGAATATGAAATGCTTAATTTTCTATAATTATTTTATTATAAGAAATAGACTTTGACCCAATGTTATATTAAAGCCATTAATTTAGTGAAACCTTTGGCCCCATGACCATTGTTATTACCATATTATTATGTAACTGTGGTGAATGCGCTAAAATTATATAATAATAATGCTAATGATTGAGCGTTTATAATTAATACATATGTGTTTATAAAATGCGATCATTGAACGCTCATATCGTCGCGTTTTAAATTTCATTTTCTGTTTCATTATTCATAAGAAATATGTGTACAAAAATTGAGGACTGTGATATTATAACACTAAAAAGTGGGTTTAGTGCACCCTTTAAATGTCTCTTTGTTCATGACATTCATTTTGAGCATAATTGTTTTATGGTATTTATTTTCTCTTTTTGATAGTACATGTTTTACTTATATATTAGAATATTATACTTAAGAACACACCTTAATTTATAGTATACCCTCCGATGATCATTTGGGACAGAGAAACATGGGCCCATCTCATACTATCATAGGTTTTATTAAACAAAACATTTGTCATTTAATGAGTTTATGTATTTCTGAATCAATTGGAGCGGTGCGTTATGACGTGAATGAAGACGTTCACTCAATTCGATGATACCATACGAATATATAAACATTTCGAAAATTAACGCATACCCCATAATTACCTAATTTAATACTTTAACACATACACTTTTCTCATTTATTCATATTACACCCGAAATTCTTATTTAAAACATTTATTTTATTCATTTCATAATTAATATCAATTAAAATTTTGTGAAATTTTTAAAATCCTGAAATTCTCATATTAAACATGCGTATTTATAAATATATTTATATGAATGTCCATTTTTAATGAAAAATTATATATAATTATTACTTAATTCTCACAATAATTAATGAATATTATTTTTATTAAATAATTATTTTAATGCGTGCATATGCTATAATTACTATTAATTTAATACTTTAATTTAATATTAAAATGTTTTAAATAAATTATTTACTTTTATTTAATGCCGCATTTTGTTCAATTTATAATGCAAATAATAAATGAATTATTTTATAAATTCAAAAGTATAATACAAAAGTCAATATATATCCAATAATCAATGTTTATATATTGCGACCCATTTCTTAATGATGTCATTTTAAATTTAATGATTAAAAATTTCATTTTAAAAAACTATTTACGTTTTTATTTCGAAAAAATTACTGAATTTACAGCATATTACAATGGATGCTTAAAATTGATTGCCCTTTACTTTAATAAAAAACATCATATTTATTATAACAATATTATTGTTGAATTTAATTTATTCTTTCATTATATTAAAATAGTAATGTAATATTATTATTATTATTATTTTATATGTGTATATATATATTAAATTCTAAAATATACTCATAAAATATGAATTATCCATTCATTTATTTAAAAAAATAAAAATTTAAATAAAAAATGAATGTTATATTATAGTTAATCCCTTATATTTTGATATATTATAAAATTTGTTTTTATTAATAACACATATATTTTGAGAGAAATGTATTCATAAAATATTTTGATAAAAACAGAAATGCCATATAAATATGATATAATCTGTTAGTACAATATACTAGTACAATGCAAGTCTAAGGGGAAAGGCGATATAAAAATAGGCAAAAGTCTATTAAAGGAATTTCTAATATGAAAAAACAATATATGAGAATAGAGCATGCATTATATAGATGTATGGTAATAGGGTTTTATGGTGAAAAGTCATTGATGCGAAAAGTTATTTAACAAAAGCAGGTATAAACCAACAGCTGAATCAGTGTTAATACAGCGCCTGTATACGTCACTGCAGTGCCAATTCAGGTACACTAATGCTAGTTTCAGAGTTTACTTTAAAGCAAATGCAACTTCTAAATAGTGTTGTTTCATATGAAACTCAATTCTAAAAATCACAGCTCTATTCATTTGAATTTAAAATGCTGTTTTATTAGCTATGGACAAATATAATGTATGACTTTTTCCTCTTTCATCATTGAGATGTAATTTGTGCCTTTAATTTAAGGATTTTTTAGTATTCATTTCAATTGAATGAATCGTACATAATTTGATATGATCATTTTTCAAATGATATTAATTACACATTGATTCTGATCATTTTACCATATTCCCTTTAATATGAACATTAATATCAATAAATTGATAATTGTGCCGTACTAAAATATAGTAAATATTATTAAAAGAGAAATGCCGAATTAATCGTAATAAAATAATTAAAAATGAACGGAAAATATTCATTTTTAAGTAAATAATTCTTAAGGTAAGAAATTAACGTTTTTATAAATTTATTGAATTAAATTTATTTTTATATATAAATATGAAATATTTATATGTGTTTATTCATTCGTTAAATAAAACATTATCAATGAAATTACAATTGAAAATCGTAATAAATTTAATTAAATATAATAATAATTTTAAATTATAATTTTAAAATATTCAAATACTTTTATAATAATTTTTAAAAAATTATTTATAAATAATTTTGAATTTTCAATTACCATTACTATTGACATTTAAATTTTAATTTCATTTTCACATGAAATATATTCATAAATATTTCCGCATCTGTTATAATGTCATAATTAATTTTATTATTTAATTAATAAATATATTGAACTTTTGTGTCCATCCCTTTTTATTAAATTACAAAATTTAAAGCATTTAAAAGCGTATATTTCCCGGAATCATACATGACTCTATTACTATTGAACTCAATACCATTGACTAAAATGCGTACCAAAATTATTGCTCTGTTTTCTAATACATGATATGCCATAAATTATATATTTTTATAAAATGATTGTATTTATAATTTTAGCATAAACTTTTGAATTATTATAATACTAATTTTCAATGTCATATATACTATATATGTACGTAAATATCTGTTTATCATAGTTTATATTTAGTATACTTAAGCATAGTTATAACTAAAGTTATATAATGCTCATTAGAATCAGTCTCAAAAAATGCACGTTTTATTTGATGCGTGAATCACGCGGTGCGATGAGATTCTACTTTTATATAAAGGGAAAAAATGGCCCTTAAATAGAACTTAAATAAAACTTAAATAAAATTTAATATGTTAATAATATTTCAGTGATAAAAATTTTTCAAAATATAAAAGAATATAATATGCATCATTTTCTAGTGTATTTGAAAAGTATAAATTTTATATTTATTCATAATGTAGTGATACCTTTCCATACATAATGAATAAGCAATGGACTCGTGTTTTATTCTCTAAAAATAAATTGTATTATAAATTATAATGAATTATAAAAAGTAATATGTTACACTTTAAATATACACATGTACTATAATTGTATAGATAAAGTTATATTAAAGTATATATTAAGTTTTATTAGAAGTGTACAGTGACGCAACAGTGCATCCATCAATTGCATTGCATTGTACTATAATGGGGTCGACACATTCAATTGAATTACAGTGTGTCAATGAAATGTGTATTGATCAGTGATACATAAATATATACTTTAAATGTGAAATATTTCTTTTAATTATAATTATTTTAAATAATTATAATTATTCATATTATAATACAGATTAGATTTGTATTAAAAATATATATATTTAATTTTTTAAAAATTATTTCATAATTTTTTGTTCATCATTAGATAATTGCTTTAATGATTGAATAATTAAGAAAATTCTTAAAAAATATATCTATGATATGTAATAATTGATTTTACATCATTTAAAATTTTAAATTACTTTTGAAAAATGATAAAAAATTTTGATAAAACAATAAATTGTAATTCCATCATATTTTTAAAATATTTTTAAACTCAAATTATAAATCCTAAATTCTTATATTTTTGGCATATATAAATCTAATTTAATATTAACGCACTTTTAATAAATACTTTGGACTATATTTTAATACGCATATATCTAAATTATAAAATAATTTCTAAATGTCATAGACATGATCTAAAAATATTTTATATAAAATATATTTCATATAAAATTTTTATTTTTATTTTCAATTTTTTATAATAAAATAATTCGATAGTTAACAATTGAAAACGATATTTTAAGAAAAAAATTGCGTATATATTTGAATCATTCATTTTACTTTTTCATTTTAATTATAAAATTTTCATTCTCAATATATATTTTACATTTTTTCAAAAGTTCAAGAGTCTCATCAATAGTTTTTTCTCAGCATGACTTATAACTAATCATCTATTATATTCAGACCGCCTATAGTTTTGTTATTTGCTAACGGCCGGTATTAGACAGTATTATTAGTATTAAATATAATAATAAAAATAAACAAAAGAATAGGACCATACTTTCCCGTGGTAAATACTTTCATTATACAATTGGACGTTCATACATTTGTTATAAAGTGCCAAATGAAAGAAATGTGATATTTTTGAATTATAATAATATAATATCTTTCTTAAGATATTTATTATTTTTTAAATTTTATATCATATTAATATAATTTATTGAAAATAATATAAATGAATATATATTTATTGTATGAAATAAATACCATGAAATACTAAGAAAAATTAAACTTTTAATGAAATTCGAAGAAATTATTTTGAAATTTTCTTACATTTTTATATTTATTTAATAAAAGTAATTTAAGAAATAATTTTAAAACATAATTAATATTTTAATATTTAAAAAATAAATATTTAAATACATAAATACATAGAATAATGAGTTACACTAATATATACTAAACAGGAATTAACGCATGAAATGCTTAAAAAAATGGTGCATACAAAAGGAATACATCATCACTTTATGTTTGAAAAATACCAGAGATGTCATTTCATTTTCCCGTATCTAATGCTATTCACCATCACTATTTACTATTTACAAATATCTAAAAATTAATAGAAAAAAGTTAATAATTTAAGCATATGCATAATGCTATTGTGTGCATACATAATCATTTATTGTATATTCGAAAAATCAAATGACATGACCCTGATTTAGTTATCCTTTGATACTATTGGAAGAGACTTTATTTATTACTTAAATATTAATCATAACTAAAAATGTACATTTTGAGGTTAACGTGAAAAGTGCACCTTTTGTATTATTTCCCAATATTCTAGTATTAAGTTGGCTTTGCTATAGTATGCCATACTATGCCTTAATATTAGTTTAAATCGACTTTTCAATCACAATCGACATGACTGATTCGTTTCGCATACACCAATGAGTAAATAAACATAATTTATTATTATTGAATTGAAGACCAAAGACTACTTTATACGATTTCCTAGTTATTTCTCTAGTAAATGGGTCCCAAAAATAATAAAAATTATAACGATATCTAATGTTTAATAAAAAATGGAAATGATGTTTTTGCGTAACAAAATGTAAATGACATTTGACCCCTCCCATCATAAGCCATCATAACCCTTAAAAGAACCGCTTTTTAATAACAATCACTTTTAACAATCGTTTTAAACTAATTTTTAATATTCATTTTAATTAAAATATTCACTATGCTTTTACAGTATCGGACGTGATACATTTATTAATTCATATTTTTAAGTTTTTTACTTTCATTGTGAACGATATATTGTATGTATACGCTAAAAGTTCATATTTGTACTTTGTGCTATGTACAAATGTGAGCTCTTAGCGTATACATACGATATATACGCATTCCGTACTTAAAATATAATAATTATGTTCATATAAAACTAATTATTATTTATAATAACTAAAGCTAACATTATCATACGCTACTTTTTTCTTTTATTATTGAATTATTAAATATAAAAAATAATTAATATAAAATTTTCCTCATGTTTAAGTACATGTGTATGTATTCTTATTTTAAATTATAATTTTTATTATTATTATTATTATTATTTCATAGTAATTTATAACATATTTATAAAAATGTAACGTTATTTGG
>JAQIXB010000395.1:0-18573 GCA_034697405.1 Mesoplophora pulchra | reverse complement strand
TTGCAATAAAATATGTACGCTAGTACATTTGTATACAAGTGCTTAGTATTTGGGCACTACACAATACATAATATTGGTTTTCGCTTATTATTTTTCGACCTTAGGGGGAATTTTGTATTCCCCTAAATGCCTATCCCCGGTTTGTTAAGCAATATATTTGAGATTTAAGAAAAATAAGTAAATGTACCATATTCTGTATATACATTTATAGAATGTTCGTTATATAACAAAACTATATCATTGCATTATATTTCTGTATATATAAATACATGTAATAATATTAAATATACATGTATACATGTACATATGTATATTTAATATAATATAATATATTATATTAGCATTTATATACTATGCCTTATATTATAATATATAATAATTATGGTGTATAATAAACTAAGTATTGAATTTATTAATTATATGCAATAACATGCAACTATATAGTTTGTCTAATATCTTAGAATAAACACCCTGTATATCAGCGTGTACATATGGTGTGTATATACAGTGTGTTTATTCTAAGATATTAGGTACACACATAATATGCAGCATGTTATACTAGTATTAATATATAGAGATGAAATATTACCAGAAAGTTAAAAAAGATTCCCTCATTTCCCATATTCCCATTTTCCCATCATAATACATGCATAATGGGAATAAAATTACGGAATTATAATGGGAATCTGCAATTTGCATATATGTCAATGTTTATATGTTAAAATTATTTGATAGCATCAGAATAGTTTTATAAAACTATCCATAGTGTTCACTTTGTGACTATCAAAAAATGTAATTCATTCGAATAGTTTCATATAATGATCAATAGTGATTGAAGAAAAAGTATCGCTCACCTCTAATGTGTACATATATATTTGTGTACATACATATACATTTGAAATGAAATAATCATCAATAATCTTTGATATGATACTAGTAATTGATGATAACATTAACATAACATGCTCATTACTGACTTAAAATAATCATTTATACAAAAAATTCATTTCATTATTTCATATTAAATATGTAAATAATTAATTTGACATAAAAATAAATCTTAAATTAAGTTTCTTTGAAATAAACTCATAAATTAACTGACAAATTTTGAATGTTATTTTTATAATTAAAAGTTAGTAATAATTTTAGTAATAATGACATAATAAAAGTAATTAATATTAATTTGACAATAGCTTAGAGATCCCTAAAGATAAAGGCATATGTTAAGCATTAAAATGAACATATTAGAATCATACAAAAGTTATATAATAATTAATAATTAAAGTATAGTGTATGCACACAAAATATGTTCATAACAAATTCATTAAAAATAACAATACACAACAATGTAATAAAGAAAAGTCTTTACACAGTAAAACCATATATTGTGTGTGTTATTGGTACAAACGGTTGTCATGATCATGATCGTGATACTATAGCATTTTAGGGTGAGAATGTCGTTCCGTCACTATAAACAGTATTTTCATTATTAAACGGAATTCACAGATCGATCAAAACATTGAAAAGCATCGGGTAATAAAAGAGGATTCAAATAAATCCCTAAATTTGGTATTCAAATATCATATGATAATTGTACACAATATCCGAACATAGTGTCTCTGCATATATTACTGCATATTAAATAAAAAACAATTCCCATGTAATAAATTGAAAATACCATATTAAGAATTTAATTATTTTTAAAATTTAACTCAAACCATTTTCATTTTAAATTCAAAAGTACTGAGTTAATACAGTTATTACAGTAATAGCAAAGGGATGAAACAAAAGTAAAATAAAAATTATATCTTTAGATAAACATTAAAATACTAAATGCGTATAATAAAATGACTCTGAAAATAAAAAAAAAGAGAGCATTGAATTTGTCATAAGAGTACATTCGGAAATATGCAATATTTTGTTCCATTATTACATTTTTTGACATTTATAGATCAGTTTAAGACATAAGACTATTTTATAGTATATCTACTTTTTTTTAAAGAATAATTTATAAAAACAAAAATCACATTCTAAAGGAAAAGATCATTTTTCTTTTAATGTTAAAATTGCAAAAGAAATATTTGAATCCGTAATGCCAAAAAATGGAATAACACCGTTTTAGGGGTGAACATATTCATAGAAAAGTGACAATCGTTATATTAAAGTGACTATTATTTGACAAAACAATGCTGTCATTTTCATGCTTATATCATGACACACGTTCCATGTAATAACACAAATTTTGAATCATATAAAAGATACTAAAGCATTGATTCTGCTATTATTACATTGATATCATGTCCTTTTATAGTAATAATAACTAGAACTAGGACTAGAACTAGGACTAGTACGAGACTTCTTAAAAGCACAGTCGTGTAATATTTTCTCTTTTGAAATAATACACTTTCACTATACACATATACAATAAAATCAAAAGTATATACTCTCATCATAAACTAAAGAGCATTTTATAAGTTCTTTGACATAAAAGAAATGGAATTTTTACGCACGAAAAATTCATAATGTCTTTTAATAGATAATTAATTCGGCATATTAAATGTTTTAAATGTTATAAATTATTTAATTTCTATTTAATTGACAATTTTTAAATGTTTAAGTAATAAGATGCTTATATTTTTATTTCATTTAAAATTATTATTATTATTATTATTTTAATAATTTGTAGCAAATGCTAAAAGTACGAATTTATAGTATTTTAGTCTCAAACAGATGTAAACTTTCCATACTATGGCTATAGGCCTTTCGATTCTCTTTTTTGTTATATAAATCAGAATCAAATACAAAGACATGAGTCACAAATGTGTGGCACCATTGTATTGTTATCGACAAAATGCGGTCCGCGCATTTCTATCGTGTTTCGGGGACGCGATGCATTCGCATGAATCCATCATTGTAAAAGCAGTTACTAGCAATGTTAGTACCAAATCATTTTATATATAATAATTTTCCAAAATGTTCAACTAAAATGAAAGTATAATGCAAGTGATTGAGAATCCGCTGACATGTTAATAATCTCAATTTTTTTGCTTCAATTTCATCCTACTAGTGTACTACCAAGTGTACTAGCGAACACATACTTTTTATAAAAATGCTAACCATTATTGCAAAAACTGCCATAACTGAATTTTTATTTTTTACCTGAGTTTTGATCAATTTCTATTATCATTATCATATATAGTGAATGATGAAAATATTTCTTTCAATAATATTCATATTAATGTTTTTTTCGTCATAATAAAAAATGCATACTATAATTATATTATGTACTAGAATGTACTAGCATCTCACGATATTTCACTTGCAAATGCTAAAATGAATAAATTTAAATTAAGTGATAAAAGAACGAACAATTATGTTCGCGTATATACAGTAATTTAATGCATTTCGCGTCATCCCATTTATTTTAATTATAAGAACAATGAGAGAATAAAGAGCTTTATACTAACTTTTTAGTACATTTTAGTACTTTTTTGCCATTATTACGAACAGATAATGCCTAAAACATGCCAAAGTATATACCGCAAAACTATAGTAAAATACACAATTTTATGTCATCAGCAATTGAAGAGAATCACGAAAATATGAAAAATAATTGTGTTCTGTATTATTGTAAAAGAGTGAGAAGTATCAGATACGATTATATTACACGAGTAATACTGTATACTGCTAGTATACTACTAGTAGTATATGCATTAACTGAATATAATGTTCAAACAAAATAGCATGAAATAGCCCAGTTATATATATAAAATATTCTCTAACAAATGCTATATTTTGTAAATACAGCATTAGTACTAATGTAAAGTATATATGTGACCATATATTTCCTGATTTTATCATCAAATATTACATTTAATAGAAAAATATATAATGCAATGATATACGTAAATATTACATAATTTTCTTTCTTTAAAATCATTGATAAAATAAGTAAATTCAAAGTGCATACATTTACAGATTTATAAAGTTTTTAGTTAATACTCATGTTTTAAAAGAAATCAATATTTTTATGCATCTTTTAAAAAAGTGTACATATATTAAGTATATATACATTACATAAACATGATAAATCTACTCTTTAATGGTAACATTAATACTGAGGGATAAGAGTATACTTAAAAAATTGTTTAAACTTTTAAATCATCATATAAACATTGAAATTTATACATCATATTCATTGAGAGATTTTATTTATTTATTGATCAAAATTATAGTTATTATATACATATATTGTATATATATATATATATTTAATTTTATTTTATTTAATATATATGTATATACAGGGTGTTTCATTAAAAAATATACCCAATTTGCATTGTAAAATTGTGCTAAATATAATTATTGTATAATGCACTAAATATTATGCACATACTATTGTATATGATATTTCTAAATTTATAATAATAAATAACAATGTGCACATACCATTTAATGTATTTTACAGTAATCATATTATAAATATCTTACAATTAAGTTTACTTTTAAGTGAATCACCCTTTGCTATATCACCCTTTATGCTAATATGAAATATCATTTAAACTTTTGTTATTTGAAATATTCAGCATTGGATTTAATATTAATTATAAATGCATCATCCATCAGAGTATAAAATACAAAATAACGGTCAATTAAATAATATTAAAATTGTTTAAAGTTAAGTTTAAGTATACATTAAAAAATAAATATTTAAACATTAGCTATTTACAGCATGTTATAATCTTACGATACTTTTTCTCTCATATATTGTAATATTATATATATATATACATAATAAAGTATATTGAAAACGATATGCTGATGATCTTTACTTTCATATCATAATATGATTCCATCAAAAGTCATTTATAAATTTTTTAGTGTTTATCGATCCAAAATATTGCTCTTTTTAGTAAACACCCATTGTAATGTTCATAACTCATAGTAATGCACAGTACTATTATATATTATTATGCTATAATTTAATTTAAAATTCCATTTTTACGCAAATTTTATAAATAAATTCATTAATAAATTATATGCAAATATTTGCAAAATATTTTTAACTGAATTTAAATTAAAATTTATAAAAAATATAAAATTCACGGGAAATTTTTTATAATATAATTTGCATATTTCAGTATATTTTCATTGATAAGTTACGTTTCGATCGTTAATTCATAAATATGATTTCAGTATTTTTATAATATTTTAGAGTCAATTCACAAATTTATAAAAAAACTTTTTTAACATAAACATATGTCTTTTTAGTGTACATACGCTTTAAAATATTTTTATTTAATTTAATTTTCAATGAAATTCGGTTTATAAATGAATTATCTAATGTCTGTAAATATTGTAATATATTTTTTATTTTTATATATTAAAAGTATGATTATTTTATTTATATTTTATATAAATTATTTCATCCGTTACTATTTGAAATTATAAATAATAATTAAATATGATATTTTAAAATGTAAATAAATAATATGTAAATACATTTACGACTTTTGTATGTTTATTAATATGTTCGAATATATTAATTTATATATGAATATATCATGATATTTTAAGTCAGACACTTTTAGTATATATTTTTAAAAATTAATTAAATTAAAATATATCATACATTCATAATTAAAATAATGATATTAACTAATTTATAGCATCATTTAGTTTTAAAGAAAGTTTTAGTGTACACATTTCGCGCGAAACATAAAAGTTATTATTAATGATAATGTGAATATAAATCTTTTTTAATAAAAAGAAAATCATATATATATTTATATATGTAAATGTATATAAATAGCTAAAGACACGCATTTAAATGCATGGAAAGTAAAGAAAAGATGCATATATCTAATGCTAGTAATATGTTGAGAATAGAATAGTATCAGTGTTAGTATTGTACTTAATATAAGTCTCACCCGCGACAGGAGAAAGTTTACTGAAAACGCACCATCGCAGTCTCCACTGTTAAGAGAAAGAATTAGTAAAATGAAATGAACATATATACACATATATACACATATACATGTAAACAAAATTAACATTAACAAACACAGTATCATAACATTCGCATCATTTATTATACTAAACTTTGCACTAAACACTGACTCAATCAAAAGGAAAAGAAAATTTAAGTCAATAATTTTAGTAATACTTTTTTCATATCCCTGTGCTTTATTTCTCCTTCGATTATAACTCGAGTTTGATCCATCACTAGTTACTAGTAACAGAAGCAATTCACTTAATATTTGTGTTTAATCATCATTTATAATGCACTCATAATTAATATCGATATATAGAAACACGTGACATAAATGATCATAATATAAAATGTAAAAAATTAATTATAAAAAATACGAAACGAATTTCAAAGTTTTGCAAAAGTGTCACTAAACATTTATTACGATGATATATATATAATTTACATAATGTCATAACATTATAAATGAAATGAATACTTTTAAAGTATAAATGCTCATAATTCACGATTTCAAAATATGATTCAAAACATTTTCGAACGTCACAAACGTCACTGAATCTCTAAAGAGACTGATTTCGGTGTATGAACCCAATGCATTGACAGACGCTTTCATATGCCAATGAAATGTGATTGGACCGTACTCATAAAGGGGTTTTACAAAACAAATGCTATACCATCACCATACCTTTTACTAATGCTATACCATCACTACACCATCACTATACCATCACAGTGAATGCAATAGTCAATGTAATACACTCTGTAATATTATCGATCATGATTTTATGTGTATATATCCAGAATATAGAGTGTGGACTTTCATATCAATATGTTCTTTTCTCTTTTAAAACTTTATCCAATTTTTAAGTGTCATATTTTCAAAAATATCAAATTATAGTAATTATTAAAATTAATAATTAATTATTAATATTTAATTTATATAATTTATATAATTCTGTAATTTAAAAAAACATAACACATTTAAAATAAAAAATAAGATAAAAACGGTACTCTATAAAAGAACGTACAGTATAAGACGCTCTCAATGATCCTTACTGTATATGTATAAAATGGCAGAAAACGGACAATAATTTTAGGGACACATTTTACTACTAATGTTTGTTTATGTTAAAATATCTGAACATATTATTTAAATATTCTTAAATTTTTTGCTTAAAATTTTTTCACATTTTTAAGAAATAAATATTTTTGTTATAAATCGGGTTTAAAGTAATATATTATATTAATATATATTAATTTAAATATAAAAATTAATTAAAACACATTTTAACTTTATAATGATTTTGAATAAAAATGTTACATTTTTAGCGAAAATCTTTTATATTAAAAACTTTTACTTTAAAATTATTAAAATATTTCTAAATTAAAATATGCGGATATTTATGCTAAAATTTAATAATGAATCCCGAAAATCATGCTCTTTATTATTGAATGTTTCCAAAAAACATTCATAACGGGAAATACTAAACATAAACTAATGATGGAATCGTCTCATGCAATACTCTAATAAAAGTTCATGGGCATATGCGAATTCATAACTCATTTCATTATTTAAATTATTTATTCGGACGTTTAATAATTTTTAAAATAAATAACATTTTAATTATAATTAAAATATTAAAATATGCATTTTTCATATTTTTATAAAAAATTCTTATGTTTAAAGTTTTAAAAAATTAAATATTAAAAATTACCATAAATCTTTCATTATAAAATTTTCTAATTAAAGGCATTTAAACATAATTAATTAATTCATAAATTTTCAAAAAATAAATAAAAAAAGTTATTAAATTACTAAATTCGAAATACAAAATAAATTTATGCATATTACTTTATGCTATTATATAAGTTACTAGTAGTGTAGTAAGTAACTACTGGTAACTTACTATTACAGTATATGAACTTCTATTTAGTGTTTTGAAATTTGCATGGCGCCAGAGGCGAGGTCCTGACTGAGGTCTCATACTTTATTAGTCTGTGCTCATTATGTATTATTATTATTATTATTGACTATGATTAGTCAGCAGCACACATTTTCACACATTTTTACACATTTAAAGCATCGAACATTTTACAGAAATTATAATTAAACACAATTCAGAGTCCATAATTTGATAATAACGATCATATGTTAATTAATGATAATAATATATTATTCACAATTTAATAATATAATTATATATATCGGATGTATTGATGCATGTTAAATATGCCTAAAGTTAACATATCCGAATATTGATTTATAATATTCCATTATAATATAATTTATTACAAAATTTGTTTTTTCCTATAAATGTACAGAGTATGTTTGTAATAAATTTAAATATTTTAGAACTTTAATTGCATCGCATACGAATGAAATAAAAGAGAGAATTAAATTCATTTCTTTTAAAAGTAAATTCCATTCAATATATGGTGAAAATATCCACATTATAATGACGTGAAATATAATATTTGATCGTGTATCATATGTATCATATGTGTGAATCGATTCCCAAAAAATAAAAACCAAAAAATGATTACATACGCCGCGTCCCAAAAACGATAAAACTTTTACCACACTCTGTTTTGCGATTTTCACTTTCTTAAGACATTCACCATTTTTAATGCAAAAATCAATCATTTATGTTTAATATTAATTAAATTAAAACATACATATTCAAATATATAAATAAATTTAACTTTTGAAATGATTAATTAAATAATATAATTCTATTAATTTTATTTAAGCCTTAGAAATATTTGCGAAAACAAAATTAAGAGTCTTTAATTTATCTGAACATTTAAAATAAATAAATAAAATTTAATTAATTATTTTATATTCATTTTTTTCTTTTTAATATTATAGTGTATTATATGTAAATAATGTGATGAATTATATAAAACATTAAATAAGAGTTTAATGCTAAACTTTTTTTAAGATTTAAATAAATAATTTTAAATAAAATGTTAAAAAATAAAAATAAAAAAACTAAAAATGAATGAATTGAGTAAAAATCGTAAACATACTGTAGTGATAAGCTCTTTTTGAAGCGAATAAGATACTAAAGAGAGGATATGTATTAGTATTAGCGCTGTACTAAGGCCTAAGCCGCGATTCATTTTCTCCCATCATAGTGTAGAGAGAGATCGGCGCACATAATCTTTGACGAAAGTAAAGAATTGAATGGGAAAAAGTACTTTAATAATAAGTACTGTACGCTTATGCTGTTTCATGTTCATCCCAATGTATGTACTTTTTTATGAATGCTCTGTGCTCAATACTGTTCATGCAAAATATAATGTCAATTAATATTAGGATATTGAAGTGCATAGAAAAGCGAACACAGAAGTGAATAGAGCCGAAAAAAGAGGGAGAAAATGATAGTCTCATGTTAATAGTGAATTTGACAGTGTACCGTTTAATGCGTCCATAAAATTGAACATAAATCACTAATAATTTAATAGAATAATGATTTCATTGTTTAAAATTGAAAAATGCATAAAATATTAAATTAATCACGCACATAACAGAGGCAAAAGATAATTTTAAAGATTAAAAAAATTAAGATGTGCTAAGGACTAGTATTAGCTAAAGAAATGAGCATAGGATATGGAACTTATATGAACTAAATGCTAAATAGAAATATGAAGATGTTTGCGCTGAGGGATTAGTGACTATAATTAGCATTTCCAAATTTATATATACGAAAAGATGATGCACATGAAAGTGCAGTTTAAGAATAAGAGTAAAGCATTGAATCATTTGCATGTGAAAGAGCCCTTAGTCAGTGTACATAGTGAATTGCGCGGGAGTAATGTGAAGCATTATGTCTAAAAAGGACCGCACACGATATTCCTTTAATAATAATTTAACTCAATTATTATTAACATTATTATTAACATTATAATTTTTCACCATTGTGTAAGATGTGTATGTGTTTAATATAATATAAGAAAATGTGTGCATTATAATAAACATAATCATCATTATATATGTCAAAATACTTAAATGAAAGTTTTACGTGTTATTTATCGTCACTGCGGTAAGAGTTTATCTTAAAAATTATTGAGTTTTAAAATATATATTTTATATTTTATAACTCAATAATTATAAAATTATGTTATAATATTGTATTTTATTCAAATATATAAATTAAAATATTAAAATTATATTGAAATTATATAAGCGATTTACGAGGATGAAACTTGTAAACTAGTAAACTAGTAAATATTTTTAAGTTCTTATACATATACATGTTCTAATTTTGAATATTATATTTATAAAAATAGAGTTTAAATATAAGTCATTATGTTATATAAGTATATTTTTTTGATATCATATGCTAAAGTATTTTGTGTTTAAATTTAATTAATTAATTAAAATAAATAATTAAAAAATTTGCATATATTCAAAAATATAAATATTATTTTTGTAAATATTTATTTTACTGAATTCATCATTATTATTATTGATAATGACTGTTGATGCATATTAATTTAAATGAAAATCTAAATATATGTATAGTCAATGTTTAAATATAATAACATTAATATTAATCTGTTTATACCATAATCAAATAGAGTTAAATGCCAAAAATAATCAGTTTTAGTATTAAGATTATAATATGTAAGTACTAGTGCTATGTACTAGTGAAATTACTATCGTGCCAAATCCAATATGTTTTCTTATAACACACTAATTTGAAACACGCACATATTTTGAATCCGTACAATTTTTGCGGAGTGTAAAATGCTTATTATATAAATATTAAAATTACAATAATAATTTGGCATAAGTTTCTTATAAATACCATGTTATTATTTATATTTAATAATATTATTATTATTTTTATACTTTAGTATTGAACTGTCAAATTATTGAATTCACTAATAAAGAGTAAGAAAATAGAACATCACAGTGTGAAAATACAGTCATTTTCAAAGAAATGGATGATTATTGTGATTCAAACATATGCGAAAAGCATTTAACAGATAATGTATCATCAGAAGAAAATGGTAAAGAAATTGAATATAAAAAGAGTATGAGCGTCACGAGTGATGAAACATCGTTAAATGTGACACCATCGGTGGTTTCTGAGGGAACGTTTACTTTCGGATCAACTTTTGGATCATCATCACCATCCCCATCGGAAATGAGTGCACCGCAAATAGCATTTCACGACGCATTAAAAAGCGAAAAACAATTCATTGAATACGTTATGTCATTTCCAAATGAATCAAAAGTGCAGAGATATGACAATGAAAGTGGAACCATAGTTAAGAGCGGAGCTCCAAAAGTGGGCTTAGATCATTTGGATAATCTCTGTAAATTGATGCAACAATTGGGAGAACTCAAAGATGCGAATAATAAACTCCACAGAAAAGTGCTTTATTTGGAAGATATGAATACTCTCCACGGAATGCACTATGAAATTAAACAGTCTCTATCTTCACCCGTCACACCGGAAACTCCTTTCAGTACCGGAAGTTCGAGATTAGTATTACCAAACAAATTAATGACGAGCATATCATCAGAACATTTTCTACATTATCATCCTCAAAAGTTAACTTTTGCCGAAAATAATGATAAATATGAAAGTGAACGATCAAATGAATGGAAAAAAGATAACAGCAGATACTTACACAAAAGTAATAGTCAGGTTTTAACAGAGGCTTCTAATTTAAGGAGAAAACGCAGTAAATCAGTGGGACATGAGGATATTGCAAATGCCGACGGAACCCGAAGAAAATCGAACAGAAAATTCCCAAAATGGTCACGTGTTAAAGAAGCATTTGGATGGGATAAGACAGCACATGATAACAATAATAGTGTTGAAAGTGAATGTAATTATAATCAATTATGTCATATGAACGAAACATCGAATCGATCATCTCACGTTAAATATCTAAAAGTGTCACATGAATACCCGCGTCAAATGAACGAATTTATGTGTTATGACATTTCTGATAATGATGAATATGACCGCAGTGAATCGGCATCATTCTCAGGAATCGGACACATCTCTGCCGATGAAATATTAATTGATAATGAAGAGTCAAAAGTCAAAGGTAAAATCCAATCATTTATTTTACATTTACATATTATGGAATGTTTAAAAAATTGAATTTATGCCAAATTTATGCATATTTAGAATAACATATGCAAAATTAGTTATTCGCTATGATTTTTATTGCGTCTAAACTTTTTCAGTGTTTATCATATGTGGAGACACTAGAGTCTTACTACAGTCTTACTGTAGTGCTACTAGTGTTACTAGTATTTTATCCAAAAGAATCGTGTTTGTTTTTATAAATTTAATTTACTTTCATTTTACAATTAGTTACATTCGTCGAATGCTGTTTCAACGAAAAAAATAAATATTTTCAAAATTTTACCATTAATTTCCTGTTTATTTAAAAAATGTATTTTATGCATAATTTTAAATTAGTATCTGTAAATGCATTTACCCCTAAAATATAATTAATTTTTAAAATTACATTATATATTTATTTTACATTTTATAAACTTTTATATAATACACGCTTTCGATGAATGAGTTTTTCGTTAAAATATAAATCTTTAAAATAAAAAATAAAAAAATTGTGTCGAAATATTCGTTCATCGATGAGGTATTAGGCTAAAGGTATAATGAAAAGCTTTTCATGGCAAAGAAATAAACATATCTCATTAGGTACTAGTGCTAGTGCTATTACTAGTGAAGGAAAAGCATCCAAAAGTTATAGGAGAGCATCGACGGCGCTCACAAATAGCATTGGTGAGTGCTTTTTATAAACAAATTTCAAAATTAAGCAATAAAATGATATATAATTTTATATTAACATTTACGGAATATTTATATTATTATACATGTATAAAGTTAAATATACATATCTCTTTAAAAGTTTAGGTAATAAATTTCATAATATAATCACATTTAATTATTTATTATTTTAAATGCATTTTTAAATTTATTTCATTTAATTCTATTTCGAAATTTCTCTGTATAAATGTATCTGTGTATATATAGAATTTAAATTATACTTTAGTCGAACACACTATAATTTGAGTTATATTTTTAGCATTAATTTTTTATTGTAATTTATTTTTGTACTCTTAAAGGGTGTTCCGAAAATGCTGAAATAAAAAATAAATCCCAAAATAAAGGTCCATGGACCAGAGTTAAGACAATGATTCAGACACGAAAAGACAGTATTAAGAAAAAGTCTCGAAAAAGTATGCCGGAAATTGGGAATAACAAAAATCTGATGCACCCTAAGCAATCAATAGAAACAGATCCGATTAATAATGTCAGTGTTGAAGTGCTTATTGCTAGTGAAGGTACTAGTAATAGTGAGCATGGAAACAATTGTTTTAGAGAAGCAAAGAGTCTGACAGACATACTTCCAACAAATAATTCAATCAATAAAATGCACAAAAACACTATAGATTCAGAAAGTGATGGGAAAAACTTAAGAAAAATGAGAAATAATTCATCATCGAATAATTCGAAATTATTTGAAAGTCCCGATTCTTCAATAAAATCGGAAATAATTCCGCGCTCCGCAATGAAAGACACCCAAAGACGCGGCATCAAAAATAAACCGAAACCATTGATACTCACCCCAAATGAAGAGCTGAAACCTCCGCATAGATTTGTCCGATCAAAATCCCGAACCATTTCCGAAGCAAATATGAGGACACCATCGATGTCTCCACCCGTGCAGCGTAAATCACGATGGAATAAAATGAAAAAAGTATTCACCGCTGATGTAAAACACGAATACGGTCATAATAACGATTTATCTATTTCGAGATCGGTCCCCGCATCACCCGCATCTTCCACTGAAATATCTTTTAATTATGATGAGATTTTAGACCCTTTAAATTATAGTGATGATAAACTTCTGGAGTTTGGTAATGAAAAGAAAGAAATGCCAAAAATAACCAAAAGAAGTGATTCACGCACTGCACCATCAGTGTCACCTCCGGTCGAAGATTTAGTGCAGGAATTGCAAAGGAATTTGAGCGAAGATTTCAATAAAAAGATGCAGGAATGGGAACGCATTCGCTCAGTTGGATATGGACAAAAATTACCGAAAATTGAAAGAAAAAGTTCAGTTTCAAAATTGAGTAAAAAGCGTAAAAACGAACGAACATCTAATAATAGTGCAGAGAATAAATCACCACGACATAAGGTTAAGGACATGAATTGGTTAGACAAAGAATTGCAAAAAATAGAAAGAGAAAGACAGAGACTCGCAAAGGAAAAGCTCAAATACGAGGAACGTTTAGTACGACTCCAAAAACTTAAGGACACGGTCATCAATACACATAACGCTAACAAAAAAGAAGTATTAATACGCACATCCGCAGGTGAATTCCGTTTCGAGGGCATCTCTGATGACTTTACTAAGAAACTATATGAATGGGAAACTAAAAGAGGGGTGGGCCCTGAATTATCGACTATTGCATTACTAGATTCTAGTAAAAACCTCAATGAAACAACAGTGAAAAATATTAATGACGATTCTAAATCACTCCATTCACACGATAAATTATCATTATTACAAAAGACTCTCTCAAAATCTGAGAGTAGTGTCATTGATTTAAATGGGAATAATCAACAGTCTCATCAAACATCATCTGCATCATTACCATCATTAAAACAAAAAGACACATCATGCAATACCAATGAAAGCGAATGTTTAACACTCTGTAACAATACTATAAACGAAACTCATTCAAAATCGACATCAGTGCCCGATCTTTTAGTGCCTCCAAATAACAGTGATCACCTTTCAAAGTCACGATCGACATCGGGTGATATTCATTTAAAAAAAATGCATAATATTAATACATTATCGAAAGAATCAATACAAATAAATACTAACAATGGATGTGTCAACAAAAAGAAAGTATATTCCGAATTTGAAAGGAGCACATCACATGAGGATAATTACTATAATTTACTCGAAGAGAATATGCATCTTTTGGAGCAATTAAAAAGCAAAGAAGAAATATGTCGTCAATTAGAGGGAGAACTAGTAGTACTAGATGAAAGAATGGTCGATATGAACTCTACACACAAACAAGAAATGGAAAGATTTAGAGAAAAGCTATGGGAAGTACATATGGGCAGTACGTGTAAACCTCGAGATATACAAAGATCACTTAAATTAATAACAGAATTAAAGAATAAAATTGAAGAGCTGCAGCATTGCAGTGAAAGGCTCAAATATGATAAAGAAACATTAGAGGATAGTTTTAGATATCATAGTGAACAACAGGCAAAGCTTACTGTGGATCTCATAGAAAAGATGAAAGAACTCCAATACATTAGTATCTCTTCTTCAGGCACTTCTGCCAAAGACGATGGTAATAAAACTTTTATATACTTTTATATACTAAAAACTATAATAAATGTTATAATAAATGCTTTATTTAAAGGGCGGCGGAATAAACGCAGAAAAGGCATTCGATGTAATTATGAAAAAATTGCCAAATTACATGACCTTTCAACTCTATTATTAGAACAAGTATAAATATATACTAGTACTTTATATTAGTATATAAATATATAATATAATTAAAGCTTAAATATATCTAAGAATAAATATATTTAATTAGTTAACATAAACTATTATATTTAAATGAAAAATATATTTAAAGGCACGTGATATGGAACGTGAATTAATTGATCGGACGCGACAAATCTGTAGATTGCGATGGGAATTACTAACACGTGATGTCTCTGCGATGAGACTACAGACTGAGTTACAACACGCTAAAGTGCAACAAACATCACGATCACCATCACATGCCGCGGAAAAACGCATATGCTACGGACAGAGACGATCATGGTCTTCGAGTGAAGCACTGTGTCTTAAACTATTAGAGGTGTACTATTTTCACATTTTATTAAAAAACACAAATGTTTAATTCATTAAATACAACTTTTAGAGAGAGAATAACAATGATGAATCACTACAAAATCATTTTAGTAAACTTTCGACCATGATATACAGTAATTGGCCGAAACTTGATTTAGATACGAGTGAACTGAGCACCACAGTGCAACAGTTGAAAATGGAAATACTTAAATTGAGTACTAATGTTGGTCAGTATCACTTTAAAATAAAATAAAACTTTTTATACGCATTTTTATATTCTAAATATATATTTAATTATTATAATTTATTTTTAGGAAACAGCGAAAGTGATGAAAACAGTGAAATTGAATCGGTTCTTCAGCGTGAGGTAATGAATGAATTATGATAAAATTTAAAATTAAAATATAAAAATTATTTAAATGAAAATAATATTTTAGAATTCGAATTCAACGAAATACAATGGAATATTATCATCCCCTCTTTTAGCAGAATTATTACCCGATTATGATGGATTTTATGTCCGCGAAAATGGTAATGGAAAAAATTCAACCGAAGGACGGAGTAATTCAGCAGATAATATAAGCAGCGTCAGTGGTCACGGGAGTGAAGAGAGCTCTTCGCTAAACGACAATGATCCCGTTTCTTATATACTGAGATTACCGCGTGGAAAACGATGGCGCCGATCGCGGGATAATGTGTCCACATCCTCAGAGAGCTCATTTATTGAGGAGGAAACGTTCACACCCGTCCAATGGGTGCGTCCACGGACGTCATCGGATTTTGAATCGGAAAAAGACGGAAATAGTGACATGATTTATACCGATGATTTACATAATAAATCCTCTGAATTGATATTGAAATATTCAAACGGACGTAAAAACGAAAATAAATCAAAAAAATACAGTGCCAAAGAATATGCTTTACGCGCATCGACGTCACGTTCGAGCAGTGAAATCACCGATCAAAGAACGGACTCATGGGGTGACATTTATAAGCATAAAGTTTATCATCATCACGGTCAATTCTCTGAAACATCATCGTCTGCATTTAATGAGGGATTAGAGGAAAGTTCTTCAGCATCAGGACATCGTCTCCCATCTATAGATACACCCGATTCAACGCAAAGTAATTTCCGATCATCATCATCGTCAGGACATGGAAATCAATACTCTGCGATACCGATGATTGATGCTGAAGAATCCCCGTCATGGAAAACGCGAGTGGAACATGAGGTAATTCCCGAGGGATGTGCTCTGCCCGCTGCTGAAAGGAGACATTCAGATCCCGATCGACGCTTTAAATTCAGTTCACGTTCAATCAAATTATACGATACTTTAAAAGACGAATGTCATACGTCCATTTTCACTGTTATTTTACCACGAAAAAGTTCAGATGAATCCTGTGATGCCATCGCATCACCGGTCTCTGAACATACACCACAACATGACGATTCACTTAATAATAACATAAATTACATAAAATCTGAGGATATAATTACTAAATATGATTCAAAAAATATTGAATGTGAAAAGAAATCGGTACGTACCATTTTTATATTTTATGTTTTTTATTATATTATATCATATTATTAGGGGCACGACTTTTCGGAGAATCCCGAATTAGAAAGAGACTTTTAAACATCGGGAAATTAATGGTTATGCACGAATCACATAAAAATAGAGCATTTGAGACCCCTCTGTTGTTCCCGATTCTCCCGAATTTATGCACTTTTACTTTAAATTCCGAATTTCCCGAATAAATCTCAAATTCCCCGATTATAAGAATTTTCCTTAAAATTATTAAAATCAAAAAATTCAATAAAATATGAGGATACAGGAAATTTCTTTAAAATTAATTATTATGTACAGAGTGATCCAAACTAAACTATACATGGTTTTATGGAAACATATTATGCATTATATTTATGTTATTATATGCATTAAATTTGTATTTTGAATCAATTTAATTATACAGGGTGATCGAAAAATAAATGAACTATTAAGAACTTTAATAACTCAAAGAGTTTTTGACCAAAAAATATCGGGTTTAAGCTATACAAAAACTCCAAGTTTTTTTGGTAAAATTTTTAATAATTTTATTGAAAAATAAATTATTTTTTTTGTTAAACATTTATTTATATTGTTAAGAAAAAAATTCTACATTAAATTTTGTATTAATTGCCTTTAATGGATTTAAATCTGTATTATGAATTGTCCTATGATAGTTTTAAGCATGCATATTAATGCAAAATCATAATAGATTTAAATGCAATAATGGAAATTAATACTAAATTCAATGTAATTATTGTATTTTATAAAATATCAATTTTTAAGTTTATTATTTTACAAAATGTATTATAACTTTTTTAATTCTCAATGCATTTCAACAATACATATGTTTAAAGATTATAATTTCATATTATTAAATTTTAAAAAACATGGACTTTATATTTTTTACAATGTTTATCAAAATACTCAATTTTTCAATAAAATTGACTAACGTTATATATTATAGTCCCAAATTATTAAAAATGTTACAAAAAAAGATTTTGTATATTTTAAAACATACCTGATATATTTTGGTCAAAATCTCTCGAGTTATTATGGTTCTTAATAGTTCATTTATTTTTAGCTGACCCTGTATATGTATATAATATTTTAAAATGTTCTTTACTTTCCCTTTAGTAT
>JAQIXB010000394.1:0-18599 GCA_034697405.1 Mesoplophora pulchra | reverse complement strand
AAACTATTTTTTATATTATTTTCTCGATTTTGGACATTTCTCGATTATGGCAACACATTTTCTTTGCCCAACTGGTTACCATAATCGAGAACAGAGTGTATTATATATTTGAGAATAGTTAAAAATTATTCTAATTTAAGAATCCCTTTTACTTTAGATTTATAAATGTTACAATTTTCTTAAAATTCATTTTAAAATGTTATTTTTAAAATCTAAAATTTTGAATTAATTAAAAATCAAATATAAATCAAATGACAGAGTAAAGAAAAAATTGGCATTTAAAACAGTGAAATTTCGGAATTATTTCGGATTATTTCGGACTTTACCATAATTTCAGAATTCCGAAATAATCCTAAGTCTGATGATAATATATATTTCAAAATTATATAAATTATTCTAAAGAAAAAAGATAAAAAATTATTAAATAATAAGACATATATTAGCTGTTCTAAAATTTCCCGCTAATAATAGAATTAAATTTAGTCATTTTATTTTACCGATTAATAATACATGATGTATAATACATATGTATATCCTCCATTATTTTAAACCCTAATTTTCACATCTCTGTTCTTTTTTTAATTTTTGAAAAAAAATTCTTTGATCTGATCTTTTATTTTATATTATTTTAGCATTCATATCCTTTTCCACAAAATAATCCATTTTACCGATGATGATATTTTAAAGAATTAAATAAAAAATCGTCAGAGGGGTTTTGTAAACTATAAGAGGGGTAAACAATTAATTTAAATTCACATTATTTAATAACGGTCATTGAAACATGTTATATGCGGACCCGATTTTAAAGCAAATAAATACTCCCTCTGTTAGCGTTTTCATTTTTAACACATCGAAGTTTATAAATATGCTGAGAATATTATAACCCTTTAATTATATGTCATGAGATAAATTATAAATTATATCCCCATTAATATTTCGTTAATGATTCAAAAAATATTCATAAAACTTTTAAAGTGATTATTTTACTTTTTAAGCAAAATTTTGTATTTCCCTTTTTTAATTTTTTTACATTATTTTAATTATTATAAAGTTAAATTTGCGTTTTGTCCGAAGTTAATTTATTAATATAAATATTTATCATGCTCTTTATTTTAGTTTTAGAGACTTTACTATTTATACCCATACATTCATTCTAAAGGTTTTGAAATAATTTGTTACTCTGAATAAAGGCTTTTTTCATAAGTAATACCGTAAATAATAAGATTCTATTATGTCTACTATTTCATGAATGTATTAATAAATTCAAAGATTATTCATTAATTAATTACTTTCATTTATTTTTATATTTTCATGGGTCACTGCTGTTTTTGGGCCCATTCATAGAGTCATTTTTAAGTGATGTCATTTCTAAACGATAGAACTTTTAATGTAAATATATGGTGAAATCTAAAGAACAATAATCACATGCATCTTTAAAATTATTTTATAAATATATTTTTTATTAATATTTTTTACATTAAAAATTAGATCCCTGTTCTTTGTTTGAAATTTCAATTTTTGAAAATATTTCTAATCATTAGCGTTTAAATGAATGTGATTTTACAAACGTTAAAAGGAAAAATCTGAAATTTTTATCATAATATAGGAGAATATTACACTTTATTATAAACATAAAAAATTTAACCCCTGACATTTCTGACATTTCTGACTGTATTAAGAGAGAACTTTTAGAATATTCTATACCATAATCTATATCTATATACCAATAAATTTCATTACCGTTTATGTCAAACTATACTGTTATTTAAAAATAATAAAATAAATACAGGTAAACTTGTAAAATAAAATATCTTAGCATTTACAATACATATGTATATTATACTAAAAGAGTTATTTCTCGTTTTAGTATATAAATAAATACTAATTTTATATAAAATATTTTATTGTAATTTTCTAATTTTTTACAAAAATATGTTTATATTTTGAATATTATATATTTTTAATAAAAATGTTATCATTACTGTTTAAAGAGGTTTTTCTGTTTTTATTAGATAATCAAAACATGATATGATATATAAAAAATATAAAATATAAAAATACATATATGTATATTATTAAATTTATATTATTTATTTTTTTATTAAATATTAATAAAATTTTAAAACGTAAAAGAACATTCTAATAATTTTTTATTAAATATTAATGCATAATTAAATATTATATAATTAAAAATGTGTATAAAATACGAACTTTCTTTATAATATATCGGATACATTTTTTTAAAAATGTCAAACGATATAATTAAAGAAAACGGATATGAAATTTGTAATAATATTGGATTCGGATCCTATGGACATGTTTATAGTGTAAAATCATTAAAAAATGGTATTGAATATGCATTAAAACAATCATGCGGTACAGCATCGGGCGCCACAAATTCTAAGCGCGAAATTGAATGTATTCTCGAATTTGAACATAATAATGTGGTGAAATATTATGATCATTTTACAAAAATTTTTGAAAATTATGATAAAATTGATTATTATTTAGTAATGGAATTATGTGTTACAAATCTTAAGGAATGGTTTTATTCAAATGATGGTAAAAAACGTAATGATATTATTAATATAAAAATGTTTAGAGATATTACGATGGGATTATCATATATCCATAAAAAGGGTTTTGTTCATAGGGATTTAAAATCAGATAATATATTAATATCCAAAGATAATACATGTAAAATATCTGATTTCGGATTAACGGTATTAACGGGTTATAATGAACGTTCAAAACGTAATCATATATTAATGGCGTATGAACAATTAATGGGAAAAGCCTATGATTTAAAATCCGATATATATTCTTTGGGATTGATTTTTATGGAATTTTACACACTCTTTAATTATGATTATGATTTTTATTTAGCAGTTCATGAACTCAGAGAACAAAGAAAATTGCCCGAAATTTTCTTTATAAAATTATACGAAAATGGGAATTATAATATTCAAAGACATGAAAAATGCAAAGAATTTTTGTTAAAAATGACAGAAAAATATTCAAATGATCGAATTGATATTTGGAACGTGATTAATCATGAATTTTTAAATATTAATAATGAAAAAACTAATAATATAACAAATGAATGTATTAATGAAAAAACGCATAATGATCATGATAATAGTCATAACCATAGTTACAATTACAGTTATGATAATAATCATGTCCATAGTCAAAATCATGAATTAAAAATTCCTAAAAATATTAATACATTATTTAAAAATGATATTTATTATAATAATAATAATAATAATAATGTATTAATTATTGGACCATCATGGGTTAAAGAATGTTTAAAGATATTATCATCATATTTAAAAAAAGACATTAAATTCTATGCTCAAAAATATGATTATAATAATTATATGCATTTAAAACGTGTTATAATAGAGGATGAATTAACATTAAAGGATTTGGTAATAATTAATATTTTTTATTTAATAATTATATTAAAATTTATATTTAACATTTAGGTAATGATCGCCCGAAATGAGACATTCAATAGTAGAGCTGTAATTAACATAAAAAAGAAATTAAAAATGGAAAATGATGGAAATAATGCTTTAGTTTATTCACTCTTAGATTTGGTACGTCATTGTGTCATTGTTGCAGAGGACACTGTTATAAAAACTTTTACAGGTTAGTTTATACTAGTAGACTAATTTATACTTGTAATATATCATTAGTTAAACAATATTTAATAACAATCAGTAATGTAATAATTATTATATATTTATTTAAACATTTATAATATTACTGATTCTAAAAAATGATTGTATTGAATTTTAATACGGATATGACCATAGCTTTAAATGGTTATTAACAATTATTTTTTATAGCATCAGAACACTCTGTATTACAATTCTACACCATTTCTTAAGCCTTAAACGTAACGTTAATATAAAGATACATAGAAATATGTTGCAACGAATTTTCCCTCAATATAAACAAACACAATATTTAGTATAATTAGGGAAATTACAGTCAAAAAGATAATTACGTAATTTTTCCATCCCTAAGTATAATACTTTATTATATACATATATTCATATATTAAAGGAAAATCTGCGGTAACATATTTCAATGTATTTCTCAATTAAAGTTACGTTTGAAGCTTAAGAAATAGTGTAGAACTGTAAGTTATAAATATGATATACATATATATGTTCAAATATATCATATTTATTTAAAACATTCAATTTAAAATACACATTTTGCATTAATTTTGAAATTTTTAGTATATGTATGATGAACTTAACTGTTATCATAGGTTCGCTTAAAGTTAATGGAAAAGTTTACATCTCAGATGTAATATCGTTGCGGTTCAATAGAAATTACGACAGTGGCAGATTAGTATTAATTGGTAATAATGTACCTAAAGGTATATTGGACGATATGGTATATACAGCCGTTGTTGGAGAGCATAGGAAAACATATCATGATATTAAACATGATATTAACAGATATGTGTATATTAAAGAAAAAGATGCATATTTTGATACATATGCATACATTAAATTCATTGCCTATGATATAATAATAATGGGAATGTCATTTAATGAATTAGTATCATCATCAAAAAATTATTTAAATTTAAAATTTTTAAAATATAAAAATATGCAAATTTTTAATATAAAAGTAGAGAATTATATATATGAAGGTATAGCTATGGGATTATCGCATTTATTTACTATGAAAGATCAAAAATATATTAAAAGCGTAGAGTTTTCTTATGTTAACTATGATAAGAGAATAGTTAATGCATGTAAAAAGCATAATATTCAATGTCTGTTTTATAATGATGATGATTTATTAAAAATGACACAATCATTGTTCATAACGGCATTATACTCAATTAATTATACCGATGCCCGTAAACTTAATGACAATGAATTTGAAGATTATAAAAAAATTACAGATAATCTTAAAAGTAAAGGATGTATCCTTTCACCGGTTATTAATACTTTAATACGCGAAAAATTTATAAAAATTAATATTAAAAATAATAAAAAAATAAAAAATTTTAAAGAAAATTTCATCGTAAATAATATAAGTTTTATTGTTACATTGAAACATATACGGGAAGAATGTCAAAAGCAATATTATAGCATTTAATAATTATTATAATTTTTAAACATTCCATATTTCATTATAAAATATATTAATAGATATTAATTTAAATTATAAATTTTATTATAAAGAACTGTACCAACTCTGTCATAGACGTAATGTAAAATTCTACCGAAGTTCAAATCGCTTAGCGCTCAGCGGATATCAATAGACCATAGGGTAATTATTTTATAAGTAAAATAATTTTTATAAAATTTGCATAAAAAGGCTTCAAAAATAAGCTTATTTTTGATAAAATTCAAAATTAATTTGCTTTTATTATGATCTATTTTTTTATTTTTAACGTAATAAAGCTGATATGATATTTATTAAAATTAGATTATAATAAAAACTTCCTAAAAGAGCGTGCTTTTTGCTAAATTTTAAAAATTATTTTACTCATAAAGTATAAATCATATAGTGTTATGTAATACATAGTTCAATTCAGATTTAAGAGCACTATTTTATGATGTAATAATATTTTTTAAAAATTAAATATTTCAACATACTGTTCATAGGTTAACACATTTTTTCAAAATTTAAAAAAAAAATTTTTTTTGATGTGCTGACATTCGCCATTTTTTATATATTTTATATATTAATGAAAAGCATTTTTCATACAAATATTTGATTTTTAAAATGTGGGGAATATCTCTAAAAAAATTATTGAAAATTTTTGACCCATTAAAATTTGAAATTAAATAATTTTAAAATAAAAAATTATATTTTAAAAATATGTAATTTTAGAGATTTTTTGATGTCATAAATGACATTTTATTATTTTTATATTTTCTGTAAAAAATTTCTAAATTTTTAAACTAAAAATTCGTGGCGGCGCCATCTTTAATGATAGAATTTTTTATATTTGCGACTTTTGATCTATGGCCTGTTGATATCCGCTGAGCGCTAAGCGATTTGAACTTCGGCTTAACATAGTTATAGTTATACAGTATGTACAGAAATTATCTCCCCATTAACTTTAAATGATTTTTTCTGTATTAAACGCTATATTAATACCGAATATTTTGTATAAAATTATTTTATATTTATTCCTTTATTTAAATAAATCATTTTAAAAAATTTGCCATTTTTAAAATGCAATTATATTATATTAATAGTTTATAAATTTATTAATAATAAAATGTTAAAATATAAACATTTAAATATGTAAAAATATAAAGAATTAAATATACATGGTAATAATAAAAATATATAAAATAATGTATATATATATCCCTAAATTCTGAATTAATAAATCATGTTAAAAATTAAAGGTGCACATTTGTCCAGTTTATTTTTGTACATAGTATATATATGCGCATAAAAAAGCGCATTAATTCTGGTTTTAAATCTCGGGTAATGTATAATATAAATTAAAATTTTTGCATAATACACATATGTCTTAAAGTTAAAGATGGAAATTGCAAATGGATTTATGAATGTCGTTTTATAGGTTCTGAGGTTTGACAATAGATAAAAAAGAACATCATTTAATTACAATTTTCATCTTTTACCTTAAGACAAATGTGCATTTTTATATTGAAATACATTTTTCTTACATTAACACATTGTAAGTTGCAATGTAAGTATATCTTAAGTATATTTATTTACATTTATATTTAGACATAAATTATTATTTAAATTCATTGTAATATGTACTTAAAGATGAGAGAAGAATTTTTTATAAAATCTGTGTTTATCTCACGCTATATTTACATACAAATGAATGTGCGGTAAAATGGTATCTTTAGTTTATATAATAAAAATATTAAATAAATTGTAAACATTTTTTAAAAAAATAATAAAAATTATGTATAAATTTTTAAATTTCTTAATTTTATCACGAATTTTTGCATAAAATTTTTAATAAAAATTCATAATTATAATATAACTAAATATATATTTTATAATATATATTTATTTTATTATTTCCAAACATGGAAATGATATAAAAGCAATTTTTATATTAAATATATAATACGTGTGTGAACATAATAATAATTAACATTTATATATTATGCAAAAATTATTATTTTTAACAATATATTTACTATAACATTATGGAAAAAGTTAGGGTCACAAATATAATGGCAGCTGAATATGCTCATAAATTTTTTATTATGTGATTACTTTAAATTGCGTGTATTCATGCGAAAATTCGGATACAATCTATATCCATGACCCTACACTTTGGTGTAAATTCACAGTTATTGTACATTTGGTCATAGATATATTTTATTAGAATACTGTAAATTGGATTTATGTCACACACTCATTAGTAAATAATGAACCACATACAGTGTCTTCAAAAAGTTTAAACATAAAATAAATATGCTCTCATTTAAAAGTTAAAAAAATGTTTTAAAAAAATTTAAGACCTTTAATTTATAATTAATCACGCGATAAAATTTATTAAAATTTGAAAAATTATGAAAAATGGCAATATTTAAACTTTTTTAAACTTTTTTAAACTTGCAAGTACAAATAACTTGCTCATGTTATATCGTTGTATCTAAATTAGTGTAAAACATAATTCAAAACGAACCATGTTTTTATCTGTTATGGTTTTTGAGTTATTAATTATTTTTATAAATTTTTGCATTCACTTATAATTAATTTTTTTATAAAAAATATTTTGAAAAATGTATTTTTTTAATTTACATTATTTTAGTAGTGTTTTAATGATCATGTGATATATCATTGGAAAGATATTTTTACACAAATCCAACGATATATCATATGACCTATTTTTATATACTTTAAAAAAGTTATTTGTACTTAAAAGTTTAAAAATTGCCATTTTTCATAATTTTTAAATTTTAATAAATTTTTATTACGTGATTATAAATTTATTAAAAAACAAAACCTCAGCTATTTATTGATAAAAATGAAAAAAAATATTTTTAAAAAATATAACTAAATAAATAATACTTTTTAAATGAGAGAATATTTAAAAAGAGAATATTTATTTTATGTCTAAACTTTTTAAACACACTGTATATACACGCATTTATATACATAACAATATATGAATACATTTTAATAATTATCATAATGTACATAATTAATATAATATTTATATTAAATATACACATATGTTAATGATGATTAGACAATAGTTGACATAACTTTTGTCTATAAATAGACCCTTTTATTATATTATTTTAATATTTTATTTTTGAAAATATTTTTTATGATTTAATTATATAAAAGTTATAAAATAATTTGTAAAAATTATTAACATTTTACTTAATTTATATAATAATTTACATAAATTTGAAAATGTATAGAAAAAGCAAAAATGATGATAATGATGATAATGATGATAATAATGATAGAAATAAAAGGAATAAAAATAATTGGAATCACGGGAATAACGTAAAAGACGAAAATGATTCACAAAAAGAGCATAAATCAAAGCCTAAGCCTAATTTTGAACTAAATCTTGATCCTAATCAATTATCGATATTTAATATAAATTCAGAAAATAATGGAATGATGAACATTTCCCAGAGTCCACCATCACCACAATTAAGTATCAAACGTTTGGCTTTAAATTTACCGCAATTCGAAGATATCGGTGATCCAAAAGTGTCAAAACGATTATCTGAATGGGAAATGATGAAAAAAAGTGCTAAGAAAAAAGTGGACATAGAATTATCAGGAAAAACGTGGAAATTACGAATTTTAACATTATTCCCGATCCTCCAATGGCTTCCGAATTATGATTTAAAAAATAATTTAGCGGCGGACATAATCGTCGGTGTTACATTAGCCATATTTCAAGTCCCACAAAGTAAGAAATACAGTAAAACCTCTGTAAACTCTATACTCATAATATATTGCTATTTAATATAAAAATGTATACTTTTATTTGTTTAATATTTTAGGTATGGGCTATTGTTTAATAGCTCATGTGATGCCTGTGCATGGATTATATTCTTCATTTTTTCCCGCATTAATGTATACATTAATGGGAACATCGCGTCATTCTTCCATAGGTCTTTTCGCCATTGTATCGGGAGTTATGACCGGTAATATCGTTATTCAAATAAAGCAGCAGTTTGGATTGCCCATAGAATTAAAGGATGAAATAAAATGCATTATGAATACAGATATATTAATAAATTCGACGCTAACACATGACTCTATTAATAATGGGTATGGTCATTTTTGTAATATCGATATCGCCATATTATCTTCAACTATCATTGGTATATACATATTAACATTCGGTATTTTGCGTATGGGATTTTTAAGTAATTTTCTTTCCGAACAATTAATTTCCGGTTTTTCCACATCTGCCTCTATATACGTGTTTACCTCTCAGTTACGGTATTTGACGGGTTTAAACCTCGAATATTACAGCGGTCCTTTATCATTGATTAATACATATATTGATTTATTTCGCAATATTATGAATGTCAAAATTCCGACTATAATAACATCGGGCATTTGTTTGAGTATCCTTTTGTTATTTAAGCTCTATATTAATAAACAGATTAAGAAATATTTTAAGATTCAAACGCCATTCCCTATAGACTTTTTCGTAGTCGCGGGGGGTACAATGGCATCATATTATTTTAACTTTCATGACAACTATGGTATAAAGACTGTTGGAGTAATTCCGAGCGGGTATTACTTTCTTTAACCCTTAAATACCCTTTGAATACTCTTTAAATGCACTTTTTTCAAAAAAATGCTAATAACCAATGTACATATGTCATATAACATGTACAGTAAAAGGGTATTTAAAGGATTAAATTATTCTAAAATTAAAATTATTATAATAAAATTCCTTAGAATTTATTTAAATCAATTACAGTTAAATCTAAATAAACTATAAATTAACATAGCAACAGTCTTAAATTTATATAAAGACTTCTATATCATGAGGTTTCACTGTACTTTAATTATATATAGAAATTGCATTAAAACAATTAATTAATATATTTAATATAATAATTTTAAAGTTTTCCGAAACCACAAATACCGAATTTTGGACTTTTGTCATTAATATGGTTAAAGTGTATTCCCATGGCCATTGTCGGGTATACTATAACATTATCATTCGGAAAAATTTACGGCGAAAAACATAATTATGATGTTGACCCGAATCAGGAAATGATAGCTATGGGCGTGACTAATATTTGGGGGTCACTTTTTCAGTGCATACCAACGGCAGCATCTTTAGCGCGGAGCGCATTACAGGAAACTGCGGGCGGAAAAACACAGGTAAATATATAATATGTTCAGACCTATTCATTTGCGGGAATTTATAGTAAATGATATTTGGGAAAAACCGGGATAGTTATATACATTGACCATGTAACTACAATTCTTTTAAAAGCCATTTAATGCTTTATTCCTCTTTTTCGGTTTCTCCCAAAAATTCCAATTTTTTCCTTTTTTTATTTATTTGTCTTTTTTTAAATTTAATAACATTTTGAACATAAAGTTTTTTGGTAAAAAATATTCACACCCAAAATCATCACAACAGAAATGCCAACAAAATTTACTTAAAGCATGAATAACAAATAAACATTTATTATTTTAAATTATTATTATATTTTTAATTAATTTTTAGAAAATAAAATAATGCATATTAATATATTTTCTAAAAATATATATTTAAATTATATAATTATATATTTAAATTTTATACATTTTGTATATTTTTTGCGATTATTTTATAGAAATTTTGTTTAATTTTTAAATCAATTATTTTCATTATTTTTATATTTTATTAAAATAATAAATTAAAATGAAATTAATAAAGTATATGCAATTTTATTTTAATTTTATCTAATTTATGAAATTCTTGGATTCCATAGAAATAAAGGGAAATTTGAAAATTAGCTAACCTTGCTTTTTATATTAAATGATTATTTAATCTTAATTTACTTAAAAATGGCATTAAAATGCTATTTAATATGCAAAAATATAGTTAAATATATAATTAAATGCATAAATAATAAATTATTTTAAAATCACTTTAGAATTTTCTTTTTTTTTCTAATTTTTACATCACATTTTGTCATATTTTTGGTTAAATTTTGCACCTCAAATGGGTAGGTCTGTATATGTTTACATAAAAAATGATTTATGAGATTTGTGTATGTCTGTAATTTAAATTTAAAGGTCGTGAGTATCGTTAATTGCATATGTTTAATCGCTGTTATACTATGGGTCGGACCATTATTAGAACAATTACCAAATGTTAGTATTTAAATTTATAATGTTAAATTATTAAATATAATTTATATTATATTTAATTAAATATACATATGTATTTATAGTGTGTATTAGCATCATGTATTGCGGTGGCATTAGTCTCTCTCATAATAAAGATGAAAGAATTCATTCGCTATTGGAATGTATCGAAAATCGATGGGGTCAGTTATATAAACTTATAAATTAACCTTTGACCTCTTTTATTTCTAATATTTAAACATTAAATCATTAAATCAATTATATAAATAAAAAGTAAAATTAAAAGTAAAGAGGTATTTATAAAATTTATTTTATCACAGTCAATATGGTTAATTACGTTTTTTGGTGTAATGATTTTGGACGTGGATTATGGTATTTATTTAGGATTTGCCTGTAATTTGGCTCTATTAATATACAAAAGCGGACATCCGAAAACTTATTTATTGGGGTCTATTGATTCATCTGATGTTTACGTACCCATACATAAGTATAACCGTGCTTCAGAATTAAGGGGTATCAAAATATTTCAATTTTGTGGACCTTTGAACTTTGCTAATGTCGAATTTTTTAAAAGTGAACTTTCAAAAGCGTGCGGTATTAACATTATGTACGTACATTATGTTCAAATCCATTGTGCAGATCCTTTTTATCAATTGTTAATTATATATATACAGTATGTATGATCATATGGTCTGCTCAATGCGCAGAATAATGCGCATATGTGCATATGTTAAACATAACAAACATAAGCATAAAATATTAGGTCATCCCATAAATAGTTGCACTGTTGAGCAAATTTTTTTTTACTAAAATTAAAGATAGAAATAAAATCAATTATTTTGTGACATATTCACATGTCCCCATGTTATGTCTAAAATATTTTAATAGTTTGACGGGTGTCGCCCTTAAGTGCCTCCCGCAGGACACCATAGTCCACTTTTGTACATCGATCGGGCTTTGGCTGATCCCTTATACTACAGTTACCGGTGCAAAACGAGTATACCATGTATGGATAGTACGAATACTAAAGACTTTGCCAAATGTATCACAAAAGTTCTTAAGTGTCATTCCTGGCTGTGGGCCGCGATCAAACTCAAACTATGAAAAATGACTTATATGGTCCTTCTCGGAAATAGCTGCAGAAATTTTGTGGACACATATAAAAGAATGGTTTTAATAAGAAATTAAAGGCAAAGAACAACACTAATAAAAACGCATATAAATCAAAATTTAAACAAACACATTCCCTCCATAAACAACGTTACAAAATATGTATTCCAATAGTGCAACTATTTATGGGATGACCTAATATATGTAAAAACTTAAAATTATTTATTTATTAATAATTAAACATATTTTAAATTATATTTTCATCATATTTTTATTTTAAACACGATCTTAGAGCATGAAATAGTTTTATATCACAATAATATAATTCACAATAAATGTTCTTTCATTTATTGAATATATCATATATTTCATTATAATTGAATTAAACTTTTAATTGAATATTTTATAATTTAATTTAAAAATATATTTCATTATTATGATTAAAAAATTATAATTTAAAAACACAATTGAAGTTTATAATGCACGTGTTTTACATGTGATTTAAGTTTATGTTTATAATGCTTAACACATGTACATATGCGCATTATTCTGCGCATTGAGCAGACCATATGATCATACATACTGTATATATATACAGACAAAAGAAAGCAAATTTATAGCTAAAAGTAATTACTCATGATATAAGCCTATATATTTAAGGAATAAATAGATACCTGAATCAGTACTCAATAATCGTACTCTTTATTAAATTTTATTAAAATTTCTATTATATTTTAGTGCAGAAAAAGAGTGTCGAAATAAAAATGAAATTCAATGTGGACCTAAATGTGGTAAAAAAATAAAAATCAATTTTAAGTATGATGATAATAAAAATGATAATGAAAATAATAATAAAATGGACACTAAATCATTGTCATATATAATAGTGGACTGTTCTATGTTTTCTCATATTGACACCAGTGGTGTCAAAACACTAAAATCCATAGTAAAACAATATGATAGTATAGGGGTTAACGTTATACTTACGGCGTGTCCCGTCCATATCATTAACATGCTTAAAATCGATGGGTTCTTTTTAGAGGTGCCACAATATCATGTTTACATTACGATACACGATGCGATTATGTATATCAATGATCATATAAATAATCACGTGAATGATAATGATGATGATGGTAATGATCATCAGCATCGTGAACCCATAAAAACACAATCATTATCATTATCATCATCATTATCCAGTAATTTGGACCCAAATTTTTCATCATCACATTTGTAAATGAATATGCCATAATATATAAATTATTTAACATTATAATTTTAATTATATTTTAATATTAAATAATATTTTTTAAGATGAATATTAAATAATTTAATGCAAAAATAAATTATAAAAAATTAAAAATTATAATATATAAAATATGGTGAAAGAAATAAACAATTTTAATGATTCAATAATTTATTATAATTTTTTAAAAATAATTTTTACATTTCAAAATAAGCGATTTTTACGAAAAAAAATTAACCATTATTTTTTAAAAAATAATGTGACGATTAACTTAATTTTAAAATTGCTATTAATAAATTAAATGTTTAAAAATTAATTTATTTAAAAAAATGAAATAATTAGTCAATAAAATGCATTTTAAGATATATAATAAAATTCTTTGTTTTTAGTTTACATGTATATAATGTTATATTATAATAATAATGTTATATTAAATATATAATAATAATCAAAATAAATTGATTTAAATAAAAGTAATTATTTTATACATAAATTCATTTTAAATGATATTTAATTTAAAAATTTACAAAAAATCCTATGGAAATGGTGAATTATTTGACGATTTCGACATTCCAACATGAGTCACATTTTTCGACACTTTTAAGTGAATCCCGTAATTGTTTTATGGCGAATTTTTTGACGAAATTTGCGGACGCATCACTTTCGACTATGGTATTGGCCATATTATGAACGGATTCGAAATGTTTCGCGATATCCTTTAAATGTGAGAGTATTTCATTGACACGATCGATGCGATCGTTTAATCGGTGCCGAATTAATAATGCTCTTTCATTGAGTTCATCGTAATCATCTTCGATTTTCTCATTTTCAGCGTCCGCCACAACTTCGTACAGTAATGAGTCCATTGAATCACGTTTCGGACGTATCTTATTAATTACCGATTTAAGACCATACATATCACTCTTTACACTTTTATAAACATTCCCTTTTTTCTCATTTAACACAAAAGAAGAGCCTAAATTTAAATATACATAAATTTATATTTAATTTTATATAAAATAAAATCATACCTAAATTTAATACAAAAGTTAAAATTAGTAAAAAATAAAGTTTTTCCATATCTTTAATAAATGCTTTTTAATATATATAAAGATATATTTTACTTCTTTAATGATATAAATTATATTATTAATAAAATATAATAATAATATTGGGGCTAAAATTTAAGTTTTTATATGAGTGTAGAGTTCGATTTTCTTATCATATATGATTTATTAATAATAATAATTTAAAAATGGGAATGGCGCCTCTCATTTCTTATATTTCCACTTTAATATAATAGAATCATAATCAATATTATAACATAATCATTATATATTTTGCACTTTTAATTTGATCATTTATGTACAATAATATGGAACTTTTTCTATTAAATGTTAATTTAAACTTAACTTAAACTTAAACATGAAAAATAAAGAAAAAACATAATCCTATTATCACCAAAAATAAGATATTTATAATTTTATTTTCATTGAAAATCAAATGATAGATTATTTTTAAATGAAACTATTATTATACTAAAATAATGTACATATTTATTTATAAATAATTAATAAATATCTTTGTTTTTCCGAATTTATTTATTAAATTCATTATTTTAATAAAATATATTTGAGGACATTTAAAATCATTTATTTATTTATAAATTATATAATAATTATTTTGAGAATTAATATCAAAATATTTCTTTTAAAACTTTTAAATATTATAACGCCATAGGATTGTGTTGCAAATAAGCCCCATAACATAAGCACATGACAAATTTATAAATAATGAGCTTAAAACATGCAATACATTTAATTAATAATATATATTCAAATAATAAATGTATTAAATAATGTTATAAAAATTAATAAGCACTAAACAATTTGTGTATAATTATAGTGTGAATCATTACAGCGAATCACACATTTAAAAGAATTTTTTTGTAATTGAATTGCATAATGGGTTTAATAAAATACATAAAGATAATTGCTTCAATTTTTGCTTAAATATACACTAATTTTATTAGTATAATATATGTTATTATGAACAAATATTGCAAAAATTTTAAATATTTAATTAATCATAATATTGTATTATTAATTACATTATACCATTCAATTACAAGAAAATTCTTCCAAAATTGTGATTTGATGTAATTAGTATAAGTCCGTTAGAATAGTGATTTATATTATTGCTATAGCAACATAAAACTGAATTATTAAAACAATAAAATAATGAACGAAATTGTACTATAGTTTACAAAAAAGTAAAGCACCATCATAAACATGACATACTCATACATGTATCGTTTCTTTCGCTTTTAAATTGATTCAATAATAGATGAATCACTAAACTGTGTTAATAGATCCCTTTGCAATATCAATGACTAATTTTTTTAATTAATGCATTAAAATAAATTACAAATCTATTCCTAAAGTTAAACCATATACATGTATAGTAGCAATACTATCAATGAAAAAGTTATTTGTGCTAATGTATAATAGAAATTAGAAAAAGTAATTATTTTAATTTTACATTTGTCTAATATTATTTCAATTTTTTTAAAGTAAAAGCTCATGGCATATTTACAGCCGTGTTAGTAATTTTAGAGTAAATAATTAAAATAAATGATAAGAATATTATAAATTTGAAAACAGAAAACTCTAATACTTTAAAAGTAAAATATTAAAAAAATTATTATAATTTTAAGATTATACTAATTTTTAGTTTATTTAAAATAAAGTCCAAAGGTTTCAATATACAATATTTGTCAGATCTGTGGCACCAATGACCGAGATTAGGCCTCTTTTCAAGAGCCTTAACCTAACATTAACTAATATTAACTATTAAATTATATAATGTTTGATTTAAGTATTTTTTGATATTTAATAATGCTGATAAAAGTGTGAGAAAAATTTGAATTTTAATAATTATAATATTGATAATTTTAGAAATAATTGTATAATACATTATTATATAATAATTGATTATTTAAATGATGATTTTAAAAATGTTTTTATTTATTAATAATATTTAATATTAACATAATTTATTTAATATTTTTATAATTTATTTAACATAAATTGTAAATAATTACTTATTTAAGGCAAATATATCATTAGTTAATATTATAATTGCATCTTAAAGTGCATAAAATAAATATAGAATTTTAAAATCATTTTTTTCACATATAACTTAACTCAAAGTATAATGTAAGTGCATTGAAACCTCTGCAAAACGGAAACAGACACTTTTTCGTGAACACATATCGAATGATTACTTTATATCAATGCACAAATTCCGGATGCACATTAATTAACATTATGCACTAATGTGTTGGGGTCTATGACAAAATACCCACACCCAAAATCACCACGACCGAAATACCCACAAAATTATTTAAAACTCAAATAACTTTAATAAACATTTATTATTTTAAAATATTTTAATATAATTAAAAATCATGTAATATTTTAATGTAATTATATTAATATATAAATTTTAATTTTACTTAATTTTTTTACGATTTTGCTATTTAATGGAATTCTTTTAATTTTCAATTGAAAATGTCTTTTATTATATTATAAATATTGATATTATAATATTAATACATTAAATATAATTCTATTTTTAATTATTTTTAGAAAATAAATGTTTATTACAGTTATTTATGTTTTAAGTAAAAAAGTTCGTACCTTTTTGTGGGTATTTCGGTTGTGATGATTTTGGGTGTTGGTATTTTGTTTGTGAACGAAGTTTTGGCATATGTACATTCCACGCCTTATAACTTTGATATAAAATAAGCATACGATAGTATAACTAAAAACTTTATAACAAAAATTTTTTAGAACTTTTTCCTCAAAATATTTATATTTTTACTAAAATATTTAAAATAATTACAACTTTAGTTTATAAAATATTTATTTATTTTATTATATCATTTTACTTAAATTGACTAAGAATTTTGAAAGAATATGCTGTGTAATTTTCGGTAAACGTCCTGATAAAGTACGCATGGATTATCGATTGTTAGGCCTATGGTTAATCTCGATTTAGTGCAAAATGCAGTAAAAATCAACATAAATGTTTTTATAAAATTATTTTCTAAACGTACTGTATTTTTATAAAAATATATTGCGATTTTTAACTAATGTTTCCACGAACATTCCTCTCTTTTTCTAACTTTTCTGACATTTTTTTAAAAAAAATTTTATATTTTTAGTTTTAAAAATTTTATTATTCCCAAAAATTAAAAAAATTCCCATTATGGGTGTTTCTTTCGCTAACTTTCCATAGCGCTTCTTTGCCTAACTATATTTAGTTCTTCTTTCTCTAACATCTACCGTATAGTGTGAAATTGTTGGATGTGAAATTATCGAGTGTTTACTGTATTATATTGAATAAAAATATATTGAATAAAAATAAATAAGATCTTAGGGATTAAAATTTTTATAAATATACTATTATTATATATTTATATTTACCTGTCACATGTTATATTTAGGTTTAATGCAAATGTTTAATACATATAAATGGTCAGATGACGGTCAAACGCTGTTACTATTCCTTAATGTGAATATGTATTATATATTGTAATATAAAAGTAATTAAACATACGTTAATGTTTACAACATTATGAAAGTATTTATTTTCTACACTTTTACCTCACATTTTTAGAGACGCTCTTATAGCGAGAGACGGATTTTAGAGATATTTTAAAATTTTAATTATGACCATAATTATGTTTATAAAAAAATATTTTATACCATTGAATATAAGAGCTTTTTGGTGTTACCCAAAGATATAAGACTGATCTAAAAAGTGAGTTAAAAGTGAGGTCATTTGTAAAGCGTTAGTCACTCACGGAATAGATTTCGTTTATATATATAATAAT
>JAQIXB010000393.1:0-18607 GCA_034697405.1 Mesoplophora pulchra | reverse complement strand
TAAGGCGAAAACCTCCTTAAGGCGAACTTTCATTCTGGGCCCGTGACTGTTCGCCGCACAGAGGTTTTACTGTATATCGAAATTATAATATAAAAATTATTATGTTTTAAGTGTTTTTAAGTATAATGTCACAGTACATGTGTACAGAGGTTATTTGTGTTTTAGTGTCAAATCATTTGACTCAAATGTATACTATTAATGTTTAGTATTAAATATGAAACAAAACATATTATGATCGTTTTTAGTTTATTTTAGTCATAGTTTAGTATTTTAAACATATTTACATAAAAGAGACATATACTAATTATTGCACTTTTAAATTACACATCTCACTTATGGTGTAAGACGCTTATTGCAATGGATTTATGAATCTCTTTCAGAGATTTCACAATGGAATTTTATTCATATATCAAATTACATTATGCGTCTTTAACCATAAGAGAGATATGAATTAAAAATATATTTAAAAATTCATATAAAAAGTCATATAAAAAGTAAATTTAATTTTATATTAAAACTTTATTTTTATGCTTAAATATTATTTAACATAAATTAGTGTATACGTGATTCAGTACATGTATACACTTTTTTAATTATATATATATAATGATAATATTTACATATAAATTATATATTAATTTGATATTTAATTAACATTTTCATATATTTTTATACATTTATATAAAGTTCATATTTGACAGGTATGAGTGTATACGTGATATTGAACATGAATACATACATATTTACATTTAATATTAAAATATATTTATACATTTTTTGAGATATTATTTTTCATATAAAAAATTGTGTATTCACTTTTTAAAAACATACTCATGTTTTATATTTTAATTTAAAAATAAAAACATAAACATTAATGTATTAATCAAAAGTCTTTATTTTAACATCACTTTTTAGACCTCATTTTGTTTTAAAAAAGCGCAGTTTTAGTAATTTTAGTATTTATTTAAAATATTTTATGATTATAATAAAAAAGATTTAAAAGAACACAAACGTCTTAAGATATAAGATCCCCCTGTTTCTTTAGCTCTTTAAAGCATTATATAAAAAGTGAAGTAAATGGGTATGAATGTGCATGTACATGTATGTGCTTTACAATTGTCTGTCCCTATTCTTTTTGAAAACATAAGCATTACATAAGCATTACACTGTTTACCATTTACTATTACATTATGAATGCACATGTATAACTTATATATAACTCTTATAACTTATATTATATAATATAAATGATAAAAAACTATTTTTAAAAATGTTTTTATATATTTCACGTTTTATTAAATAATAATAAACATTAAAATGTTTACATTAAATAATAATTTCATAATATTTATTTAATTTTTTATTTTATTTCAAAGTTCAGTTATTATATCATATTATATTATTATATTTTATATTATATTTATATATGCATTTAAACCTCTAAAAAACGGAAACAGATATGTTTTTATAATAAACATAATCTGTTTCCGTTTATTTTTTTCCGTAATTTATTTTTTAAATTTTTTTTCCAAAATATTTATGATTTAAATAAAATATTTAAAAAAAATTAGATAATATATTAGTTTATAATATGATTATTTATTTAGCATTATCAATATAAAAGTGTCTGATCCTTGAAAATAATTAAAATTTTAAAAATTATGCTGAAGATTATGATTAAAATTTAAATCATAGAAATGAACTAAATATTAACTAAACATTATTTGATAAATTAAGGGTCATATTAAAGGTTAATATTTTTTATTATGATTAACATTATGATTAACTCTAAAAAACGGAAACATTATTAATGCGAAAAAATCCTGCTCTCGATATTTTACGTCATGGAGAGGTTTACATGTATTTTATATTATTTATTTTATATATTATTTCATATTTTAGTTTAAATAAAATACAATTCTGTTTATATGTTTTTAAATAAAATCATTGATTAACAATTAATAATGTGATAATTATATAATACTTTTAATTAACAATAAAATTGCTAAATGTTTATATATTACCGTATTCCCGCGCAAACAGCGGCATTGCTGAGGGTGAACCTTTTCCTAAAAATAGGGTTTTGGTCTTTACCGGCACTGCCGGTATAAAGTGAGACATTATTAATAAATTATATATGATAAATAATAAATATGTCATAAAAAATTATTATTATTATTATTTATTATAATAAATATTACAATTATCGATATAATAATTTAATAAAAGTATAATTATGAGGATAATTCTTCATCATCTTCACTTTCTATATATTCATCATCGTCTAAACCTAAACTGTTTTAACATGACCTAACCTCACTTACACCGGATGCGTGTATACCTGAGGGATGCCGGCATGTTGCAGTATTCACTTTATACAGGAATGCCTCTATTTTCGGGGGAATACGGTATTTATATTTTTGATTATTTAACATAATATTATATATATTTTGATGTGTTCATAATTCTTATTTCATTGTTTTTAATTATTTTTTATTTAAATTTTAAATAAAATATTTTTATGAATTTTTTTATAAGAATTTTCATAAATATTTTTAAAAATATTCCATTCTTTTATCACATATCATCATCAATTTGATACTAAAATGTTGAGGTAAATATTAAAAAATAAAATTCAAAAAAATGTTTTTTAAAATTCTTAAAAATATTTTTTTAATTTATTACACCAAAAGATAGGGTCATAGATGCAAATTGTATCTGAATTTGCGCATGAATATAAACAAATAATGATTATTTACATAATACGTATAAAAATTCAGTACTTTTAAATTCAGTTGCAAATACATATCTATGACCCTACCTCATGCTATAAATATATTTCAATGTATTAGCATATAATTTATAAATGTGTTATTTGTATATTAATACGCATATATTTAAATACGATTTCAATTAACAGTTAACATATATACACATATTTTAATTTATTGCGTATAATTTAAGTGTCGACATATTTTGGAAATGATTTAAATTATTTTTCATTAAAAAGATTACACTGAAAACTTTATTTTATGCCATTTTTGTATTTTAATACGAATATGCTATACTCATGATGATGTTTAAAGCATTCATAATAAAATACATGAATGGAATAAAATAAAGTTTTCGGTGCATATTAATATATGCATTGTTTCATTGACCTCTTAATAAAGGCATAAGTTCATGGTTAAAATAAGAATATGCATTTGAATAATATAAGATATACCGTAAAACTTCCAATAAACACCAATGGTCATTATAATTTCGAAGGATTTAAAACTGAGTTTATTAATAATTTAATAAAAATCACATTTTTAATTCGAAATTTTTAAACACTTTTTTCATAAACGGCGTCATTTAAGAGAATTAACAATACATGTGTTTTATATACAAAATCTCTGAATGTACGCCGTTTATTAAAACATTGCATTGTAAAAATTAAGATCGGTTTTGTTATGTTACTTTTATCGACAAAAGCGATGAGTCATCGCCGATGACCATAATCATTACAATTTTTTGAGGATTTTTTGCATTTTTTTATACATAAAAAGATTAAAAAATTAAAAATTAAAAAACAGCATAATACACATTTATGTCCTTTTTATATCGCATTAAATTCATTGTTTTTTGTTCTTTACGTGTTTTTGACTCAATATCACGTCACGTGATTCACGTGCTTATGACGGACGTCATACGATCGATTGTAATTTAGAATTTCTAATAATTAATATCATTATATCATTGCATCGAATTTTATATAATAATTTTAGTGATAAATGATTCTTTCACTTTTTATATGTGAAAATATTTAAAAATAATAATTGAAAATGTCATCATCTGATGAAAGAGAGAGTCACACACGAATCACTATGATTAATGAAAATGATGATAAAGACGATGATGGTGATGATCCACAAATTGAGAAAATGAATGTACAAAAAGAGTATTTAGCGCTTTACGATGACATTAAAAGCATAAATGATCAAAACATAGATAATGTTATTGAATGTGCGGAACAAATTAATTGTAAAATGGAAATCTCTGATCATTTATATATGAAATTCTTAAAAAACGAAAATAATAATAATAAAACGAAAGAATATCCATTAATTGATAGTGAATGTATATCAATGGTTTCAAAATCGTCTGTGAATTTAGTGAATGCGTTAGAAACGAATTCAAAAGCGTTCAATGCCATGACATTCGCGGAAAAACTTTTAACGAAAATTAACTCTGAATATCGATGCTCTCAAAATGACGATCATTCTCAACATTCATCTCAAATATCATCCGATCATTGGATTAATTTCGGCATAAAATATGGATATATCCATAATATGGTGCCGATTTTTGGCTTTATTCATGGATCATTCATTTATGAAACGGAAAAAGTGAAACGATCACATGCGAAATCACAAATGCGAAATGCGATTCCACAGTTACAACCGATCGAAGTGCGTTTTAATAAAAGAAATGATAATGAAATTGATTATTCAGCGAAAGCATTGGAAACGATGGAAAAGACCATTCATAGAATATACAAATACAATGATAATTCACCTCTGAATTACTTTAATGTGATCGTAGATCCTCAGCATTTCGATCGTACCGTAGAAAAGTGTTTTCATTCATCATTTCTCATAAAAAGTGATAAATTTAAAATGAATATGGATCATGGTAATGCTCTCATTGAACCGCTCAAAGAAAATGAATCGAAAGATGAGAATGATAACGGATCTCAGAGCGTTTTATCATTTTCCATTAATGAATGGAAAAAATGGATTCACACATACGATATTACAAAAGCGGCGATTAAATAATTCATTTTTTGTAACATTTTTTGTAATTTTATTTTTTCATTTTTTTACCGAAATTTTTAGAAATTTATTTTCATATAAAATAACCGAACATTATTCACTAATTGTACCATAGGCTCCTCTTATACAGTACTGTTTACTATAAATAAAACTATAATCGCATTATATGCATACATATCACGCATTAGCTTTTTCATCATTCATTTGTTATATGTGAACGTATTAAAATACGATCATAGTTTACTTTATAGAGAATCATACGGTATAAGAAACATACAAACATTTGACGTAATCCTTTGTGATCATTATAAATTTTAATTATCTTAAGAAATATCTTAACATATACTAAAATAAGTTAATTCATATGTACACACATGTATAAACTATAAATAAATGTACAGATATTATAATTAATAATATCTTTTTTAAAATTTAAACTTTTTACGCCATATTTAGTATTAATTGCAAATATTGTATTTAAATGTGTATCATCATAGGACAATTCATTATATAATAATAAATTCATTTTAATATATTCATTTTTATAATTTTTTTTATTTTCAAAAATATTACTTTAAATTTTTATTCGATATTTTAGATTATATACATGTATGTATATAGTCGTGGTACCTCATGATATAAGATCTTTATGCTTTCATATGCTTTAAAATAAGTTATTTATGTTTATTTAAAGTATGAAATTATTAATTAATAATTAATAATTATATTAAAAAACTCAAAAAATGCAAAATTATTTATTAGAAATGAGATTTTGTTAGAGGATGGGTGTTTATTTGAAGTTTTACGGTAATTAAAGTTTTATATGAAATGTTTACTTATATTTGAATGGGAAATTCCCATACGATTATTTTTTATTTTTATTAAATTAAAAAAATAAAAATTCATAGACATTTTTCTCACATAAATTAACTTAATTTTTGTGGGAAAATAGACGCGGTCAATGGGTATGCGGCATGTTAATCAAATGTGAGGTTAAATGGTAATGCTCTTTAATTATTTATTTATAAATGATGTTTATTTATTTTTTTATTTATGAATATATATTTAGCATAATATCTTAAAATGGGGTTTTTTATTTTATATTAAACGTTATTTTTGTGTGAACCAATGCCGCATCGAATATTCCCGAAAATTGTGAATCAAAATAAATATAAATGAATTAAGGATCATTTTTGCATTATTACTTATGTTATGCTTTTCATTAATTGCTTAATTCATGCGTTATATATGTATATACAGATATAATATATGATACAAAAAGAGTCTTAATTTTGACAAAATTCTCGTATATATTTATAATAATACTCTTTTGTGTAAAGAATTTTCATGAATAAAATCACATTTTTTCCTATGAATTCTAAAAATTAATATTTTAAATTTAAACTAAAAAATTAATTACAATTAAATTAAAGAGATTTTAATACATTTATAATTTAATTAAATATTCATTATAAAGTATTTCACCATAAAATCATTGAATTATTTAATGAAAAATGAGCGCTGTGAATAAAGAGGCGGTATGTATATTCATTCGCATTTTATTCTAAAATAATAACAAAAATAATGAAAAAAATTATTTTAAAATTATTTTATTATTAAAATATTAATTTTATAAATAAAAAGCATTAATTAATATGTTTATAATGAAAATATTGACATAAAATGATGTAATTAAAGGCATTAAAAGCAAAAGAATCGGGAAATTCCGCGTATAAAAATCGCGATTTTGAAACTGCACTGAAACACTATGACGATGCCATAGGTCATGACCCTTCGGACATGACCTTTCACTTGAATCGTGCGGCCGTTTTCTTCGAACAAAAAGAGTATGACCGTTGTATTAAAGAGTGTAATAACGCTGTGGAAATCGGACGTGAGAATAGAGCCGATTATAAAAGCATTGCGAAGTACGTTCACATTTCACTTTTTATCTATACTTTCACCTCACGTTTTAACCCTTTAAAAGCTCAGTATTAATTTCTATATTATTGTAACTTATATCTTGAGACATAACACATTTTTCATGTCTCACGTTATAAGACCTTTTCTTATAACTAAATTGTTAATGAAATGTGTGTATTGAGTACTTTTTAAGATCCGTAATTAAAATGTGAGGTTTAATGTAATTTAATATTTAATTTTTAATTTTAAATTAAATGATAATATATTTGATAATAATGATAACATAATTATTGACGTTTAAAGGGCGTACGCACGTGCTGCGAATGCATATCTCAAATGCGATGATCTTTATAATGCGAAAACGTATTTTCAGAAATCTCTCACCGAACACCGTATTCCCGAAATCGTAAAGAAACTTTCAGAGGTAAACTTTACTGTTAATCACATCGGTCATAGAAACACGACGTGTTTTAAAGCATTTGCTTTAATCATGCTGTTTCTACGACATATGTGCTTAAATTAAATATTTATTGTTTTATGTTAACAAAAATATTTACTCACAAAGATTGAAAAAGTAATTAAAGAAAAGGAAAAAACGGAATACATAAATCCTGAGAAAGCATTAGAGGAAAAAACAAAAGGAAACGAATTATTTCAAAAGGGTATTGACACATGTCATTTTACCTCAAATTATAATGAAAGCACTTATATCACGAGATTATTATTTGAAAAATTTTAAACATTTTGAAATACATACTTAATTTTTATATTTTAAGTGCATTTTGTGTTATAATGTGCTGTGTTTATTTTACTTTTCATGACAATACACTTATAGCGTGAGTATAGAAATGATTCTTATATCAGCATATGATTAATATATGATCAGATTATTAAATATAAAAATTAATAAAATGCATAAATGTATTGTCTTAAAAAGTGATATAAATGTTGATTATAATTAAATTATGAGGTAAATGTGCAATTAATTAATTAATATATACTAAAAAAAGTGATACTATTTACAGGTGATTATCCCGGGGCCATAAAGCACTATAATGAGGCAATTAAAAGGAACCCCGAAGATTCTAAGTTATTTAGTAATAGAGCCGCGTGTTACCAGAAACTAGCAGAGTTCCCCTTAGCACTTAAAGACTGCGAAGAATGCCTACGTCTGGACCCTAATTTCGGTACTTTTACACTCATGCACACGTTTCTAACAAAGAAATTGCGCTTTAATTACTATAGAAATGCATAGTTCAATATATACAATATCTATGCACTATTAGTGCAATGTATTTCTTTAATTTATGTGCAATTTTTTTCTTATAAACATGTTCATAATTGTAACGTATTTTAATAAAAATATTTTTTGAAAATGTATAATTTTGTAATTTTTAACTTAAATTTAATTTTTAAAATTTATTACAGTGAAAGGACATATTCGTAAAGGATATGCATTATTGGCAATGAAAGAATTGACAAAAGCACAAAACGCTTTCCAAAAGGCTTTAGATATTGATCCCGAAAATCAGGTACGGAATTATTAGGAAAATAGGAAATTACCATATCATAGTTTTAATTTGTATATGAATTTATATTTAAATTTTAAATATTTTTATAATAAAAAGGAAGCGACGGACGGTTTTAGGAAATGTGTGATGACTTCGAATTCGAATCCCGAAGAGGTGCGGAAACGGGCTATGGCCGATCCCGAAATTCAACAGATATTCGCGGATCCCGCGATGAGACTCATATTGGAACAGATGCAAAACGATCCCCACGCACTTATGGAGTATGTCCTCTTTTTATTCATATTTTTTAACTTTTAATATATTGATATTTAACATTAAATATCAATATCGTATTTAAAAGTTATAAGTTTCTAGTTGTACATAGTTAATGTATGTACAACTAGGAACTTATAGCTTTTACATACGATATTTAGTTAATATTACTTTTAAAATGCATGAATTTTTTTAATTTTTTTAACATTACGAATGTGTTTTTTAAAAATGAAATATTTTAATTATAATTTTTTTTAATTTTTAGGCATTTAAAAAATCCTGAAATTGCGACGAAAATACAGAAACTTTTAGAGTCGGGTTTAATCGCCATTCGATAATTCATATGCTTATATTTCACTATTTTATTACAAAAAAATATATTTAAATAAAATTTATAAATTAATAATTAATTAAAATAATAAATTAGTAATTTTGTTATTGATATATATTACAATATACTTATATTATCAAAATTTTGTTCTCAGATTTTTTAATTTTTTTCACATTTTACAAAAATTCAAAAAATTTATATGTATCATTAAATATTAAATATGAGTTTTAATTTAATTTATAAAATTTTATTAAAAAAAATTTAAATAATAAAAGCATTTCTTTTACATTTAAAATATAATTTATAATTATATATACAAATATTTTATTATATTAATAAATATGTACATTTTAAAAGTGTGAAATCGAAAAATATAAAAATTAAAAAATATATTAAAAAATTCAGTAATAATTATGCAAAAATGTAATTTTATTATAAATGAATTTTTTTGTAAATTTTTTCAAAAAATTTATACCTTTTATTTAATAAATAATTAATAAATATGTTTATAATAATGAGGAATTTATTAGATTTTTACCCTTTTAACTCACAATTCAATGATGTAATAAATTCGGTAAAAGGCTAATGTATTTCAATGGATGTACTTTTAGGGAATGCTCTTAAAAGTGTCTTTAAATATTAAAAAAATGTGAATAAAGTTTATAAATGCCTTTTTTGTAGTTTTTCACGCATAAAACAACACAATGAACGATTTTAAAAGTGTTAAACATTCACAATTTTGAAAAAATACAAAGGGATTAAAGTTAATTCTAAACTTTTTATTGAAAATGTTATTTTGTCATTTTAGGCATTTTCAAGAAATTATTTAAATAAAAAAAGCCATAAAAGGGTTTCTAAAACTCAAACTTTTTGTTCCTAATTTAGGAGTCCTAAACATGTCTTAAATTTTAGGACATTTCCGATGACCCTAAAATCATATCATTGATAAATATGATTCATGTTTATCCTTTACATATCTCTACATATGTATCCATAGAAATTAATGCTTTTAACGTAATGTTTAAATAAGAATATGGTATCGTTTTATTTCATTACCGTCACATTTCTTTACATATTTGATTCATTAATAACAATAAATAACGCTTAAAAACTTTAATTGAGTTATCATGTGAATTAATTTAATAATTAAACGTTAATTATGTTTAATATTACGTCATTTAAGTGGTGGCATATTCTAAATTTTCACCATAAATAAGCAATATTCATACGCATTTTCGGGTTTTAATAAAATACTTTATAATAAAATTGAAATTTAATTTAAAAATAAAATAAATTTAACATAATCATATTGAAAATAAATGAATTAAAAATTGAAAATTATAAAATAAAATAATAATAAAATAAAACAAATGAATGAAATATCAATATTTAATTATATAAAATGATGACCGGAAAAAGATGGTATTATCATAATGCGTCCATTTCTAAGGGGATGATCCTCTGTCGTTTTTCCCATTCACATATTTTATTAAAATATATTTAATCATTTAATTAAATTTCATTTTTTATAATTTAAAATCATCATTTTAATATAAATAAATCATAAATTCGACGCTATTATATCATGGGTCTTTTGGCGTACTCACAATATGTGGTTTATGCGACGACATTATCAATAATCGTATTCATAGCATTGTACTATTGTCTCACGGGACGCGGTCAAAGGGCAGGAGACTTTAAATGGCTTTTGGAGAGTAATGATGACATTTGACCTTTGATCTTACATTTTAGAACCGCTCTTAGAGCGTGAGATAAGCATTATCACGTGAAACCATAGCTGTTAAAATTATGCTCAAAATTTAGGTTCTAATGTCTTATCGATTGAAATCGGGTCTTATATTTTGAGTATAATTACCCCCTTTTATCTCATGCTATAAGATTCTGTTTAAAATGTGAGGTAAATGTGTATATTAATATATGTGTATATATATTTATTTTTATGCCGATATTTATGATGATATTTCAAAGATAATTTCTCTGATCTCAGGATATAAGAACAGAGATGATATAAAAATAGATTTTTATATTTTATATTAATTTATGTTTAAATTAACATCATTATCATTATGATCATTATTTTTATTAAAACATTAATGATTATGACGATTAAATTATAATGAAAAATATATTAAAATACATATTTATATTTAAAAAAAAGTTTTTTAAAAATAAATATGAATATGATATTAATATATAATTAATATTTTAAAATAAAGATTTATCGCCGTATATGATGGCGTGTGTCGGAATCGGATTATCGATATCTCTGTCTGTTGTTGGGGCGGCTGCGGGCATATTCAGCACCGGTGTGTCCATTTTGGGCGGAGGTATAAAAGCGCCGCGGATACGGACGAAGAATTTAGTATCCATAATCTTTTGTGAGGCCGTAGCTATATACGGCATTATCGTGGCTATAGTATTACTGAATCAAATCGAACAGTTTACGGTCGAAAGTTTCGTGAATCCACAGATAAAAGCGAATAATTATATGTCGGGATACATCATGTTCGGGGCCGGAATCACCGTCGGTCCGTATTTTAATTTCTTATAACACGAGACATGCATGACTCTTAAATTCTTAAGATATAAACTCCTTTTTTATCACTTTCCTTTTTTATTAATATTACTGTTAATCATTCAGATCGTAGAGACCGATTCATAAACATGAAAGTTTTAAAACAGAGGAAGTTTTGAAACACAATCTGTCTCTACGACACGTGTGATTAATTTTAATATACTCACGTTATAAGATGAGCATAGATGAAGCTATGTTTACCTTATAACGTGAGATTTTAAATACTCATGTTATGTGTGAAAAGCATTTTCCTAAATGTGTATTTATATTAAAATATCGTTTACGCTGTGTTTAGGTTTAGGTAATTTGTTCTGTGGTGTCGCTGTGGGTGTGGTCGGGTCCGGTGCCGCATTATCCGATGCCGCAAATCCATCGCTTTTCGTGAAGATACTGATCGTAGAGATTTTCGCCTCTGCCATTGGACTCTTCGGTCTGATCGTAGGCGTCATTCTCACCGCGAAAGTGAAAATGGGGGATAAATCATAAGCATTTTTAACATTATTTTATAAAATTAATTATGATTTCATTATGATTTCATTATGAAAAAATTATGAAAAAATTAGGCATTAATTTTTATTTTTTAAAAACAAAAATTATAAAATTCCGTTACAATTTTACGTTTCACATTCCGTATCATCATTATATTTTTAAAATCTAAAAATTCAATGATTAAATATATTATCATTATTACATCATCTCACATTTTCTGAGGAAAGTTTTGTAATTGAATTGTATAGTGCTTTATTTATCATTATTAAATACATGTATACAATTAAATGACAAAAATGTTCCTCAGAAAACGTGAAATGATGTATTATTAATTAACGAATTTTAAATGATACTCAAGAATTTTGATTATACATTTTAAGCATTCTTTTGTCTCACTTTTTACACACGCTCTTATAGCACGAGTTAAGGCACATATTGAGACGAATAAAAAGGCAGCATATGAACAACAATATTATTTTATAAGACTCTTATAACACGAGTTATAAGCGCGTGTCTAAAAAGTGAGGTCAATCGATATATATTTATGTTTTATAATTTATTCAGAAAAAAGTCCATTTTTCGGTAATTATTATTTACTATGAATTTCTAGTCTCAGTTTATATTTTAATTATGAATTTTTCAGTCTTTAGTGTCATTAAATTTTTTAAAAAAATTTAAAATTTAAAAATATGTAATTCTGTAATTAGTATTAATCAATTAATTAATTAATTATTAAATATGTATATAATTATTATATAAAAATATAATTATTATATAAATATATATATGGAAATGATATCGTTTATTTGCATATGATTTATGTATAAATGAATGTGAATAAAATTTTTATTAAATAATAAATTATTAATAAATTAATCGTTTATTATTATTATTAATTAAAAAATGACATAACATATGAATATACATTTTAATTAATATTTAAAATATAAAAATATATTTAAATTATAAATTAAATATTATTAACGATCGGAGTTTTTTCATTCTGTTCTAATACCGTATGTAAATTTGACTCAAAAAGTTCACAGCTAAAAAATTAATTAAAAATTAATTAAATTTTTTAATTTACAGTGAAACCTCTATGCATATATGTACGTATAATTTCATATTTCTGTTACATACACACAAAAGTGACATTTTATTTTTAGATAAATATACATCGAAACCTCAATTTAAGAATATTTTTTATCGAAAAAATTCCATAATTTCACCATAACATTCATGATATGAAAAGTTTATATATACGCATATGCAAAGAAAGAGGTTTCACTGTAAATGAATGTTAAAATCGTGTAAATACCGTATGGGCATATCCAAAGAATAGAAAGGGTTTTTCAGTGCATAATCAGCGTAAAGATCGTATATTTTCTTCAAAAGTGACTCTTTATTCGATGGCGTCAAAAGGTCAGAGATGACCACGAATTTGACCCCTGTCAATGTCTGGAAACAGTTCAATCGAAAGTTATCCGTTTCCATCACTTCGATACCCGACGGTGATTGCGATGATGACACCGATGATGGTAATGATAATAATGATGATTTCTCTTTTTTCGAAGATGCTGATGATGGTATTTGGAGGGCTGCGATCGCATACAATGAATGGAACATCGATGCTAACACTATACGCTCATTCGTGGTCAGTCGCGATAATCCAAATCTTATATTATATATATTATAATATATATTAATATATCATTTATAAATTTAAATTATTAATTATCATTCATTTATACATATGTTAAACATTCATATCTTTGATCATATCGTACTTAACATATGTATTAACATATTTAATATGTGATTATTAATTATTTTTAAATGAATATTTTAATTTTAAAATTTTAAAATATTAAAATGAAATAAAAAAATGTAATCATATATATTTACTTTAAATTAATGGGATAATGTGATTCATTATTTAGGACATCGTCTAAAACGTCATAATCTCCCCATTTCCGGCCCGAAACATCCTCACCATTTATGGATAATAATGAATAACCGACTAAAATGTCACAAAAATATCATTAATATTCTTTATCATTCTCTTATATCACGAGAAAAAAGTAAACATATCATGCGATAAATGTCATTCCCTATTTACACATACGTATTATCTTAATTATGATTTTCTCGTGATATAAGTATATAATTCATGTTTTATATCATGAAAAAGAGTTCTATGATAATCTACACACAAAGACCTTATAACACGAGAAATCTATGATCTTATATCTCGAGATAAATATTGCGTAATGTAAGATAATTATATGGATCACACCCCTCTTATATATGAATATGAATTTCTCGTGATATAATGGTGTGATGATACCTTTGATGTTATCCCTTTGACCGAAGATGACCGTTAATCTCTGATTAATATAATGTAATTTAATATCTAAGGGAAAACTGAACGTTTTTTCGATCTCTGATGATTGGAAATTCGATTCAACATCATAATGGAATATTAAACCCCCGGATTTTGATATGATATAAACACTGTAAATTCCCGGCATTTCTTTGATATTTAATTCTTTTAATTTTTTTAATTCTTAAATATTCATTCATTAATATTTAATATTAATTTATTTATGTTTTGATTATGATGCTATCACTTTTCTAAGATGTGTTTACATTTTCAAAATGCAATAATTTATGTTAATTTTGCATTTTAATATTCTTATTATTTTAACATTATTTTGTTTAATTTTATATGTTTAATTTTAAGATTTTACGCGAATAATATTGCAATATTCGTATTAAATAAATTGCGTTATTTTATGTGTAATTAAAATGTGTTATTTGAATCGGAAAATTTAGATCCTTTTCATTGTAATATGTTACGTTAAAAATATATGGGAATATTTATATATTAAAAGGGCCCAAATAATTTGATAAATTTAACTTTATTATTAATGAATTAATTATAAGTAATCACGTGACGTATGTATTGATAAAGTAATGTCCAATCATTTTCATTGTGTTTTTTGTTACTCAATGTTTAGGCGCTCATTCAATCATAGTCAATATTTTCACATTTATAATTAAAATTCATTTTATTTTTAATTTATTTTAATTCACTTTTAATTTAATTATTTTATTATTTATTTATTAATTTTGTGATTAATTTATTTAAATGGATATGGAAAACTTTGAAATTGAAACGCCGTCAAAAATATTGGCTCTAAATTTTGCGGTATTTTTATTTTCATATTTTATTTTCATACGTTTTAATCATAGAATATTAACACATATTTAATATTTAAACATAATTTTATTTAATATTAAATTAACCGATAAATTAATTTACACTTTAATCACGTTTTAAATAAATATAAAACTGTTGAAAATGCGGACGTTTCTAATATATTAGCATTTAATGCTAAAATATTTTCTTTTTATTTATGATTTAATATTAGAAAAATGAGCATTATGATCATTAACAATTCATTTAATGATAATGATGAAAATATTAAAGAAACGGATTTTGACATTATCATGTGATTCCGAATTTTAAGCATTTTAATCTAAAGATTTTCATTAAATTTAATGCTTAATTATGTTATTCTTTTGATTTGATTATGAATTCTCTTTTAATGTCACACGATATATGTGTTCATATCATGGAATACATTATTTCAATGAATTGATAATGATATTTATGTTTAGCATACGTTTAAAGCATGTGTCTCTTTTCCATTTTAATACTAATATTTTGGCATATAAATTGAATGCCTCTTTTATCGTGAGTTTTTCTTTGTGCCGCTCTTTAGACCCCATCTTAAGGCTAAAGAAAGGGGTTGAAAATATGCCGTCATATACCGCGGGATATAAGACCTTTGTCATCACATTTTCAATCTCTGAAATTTGCTTTTTAAATGTTTATATTATAATATATGATTATGTCACATTAAAATAAAAAATGTATATATTTATAAATACGTTTTTAATTATTTAATATGTATAATTAATGTGATTACTTTAATGATATATAATGGTGATTAAAGTAAATATGAAAAATGCTAATTTATGATTACAGAAACTATCCGTAAATGACACTTTTAACGCTTCGAATATCAATGTTAATAATGGAAATGAAAATGATGATGAAAATGATGAAAATGATGATGAAAATGATGAAAATGATTATGAAAATACAAATTATATGTCATTTAAAGAATTGTCAATTATGACGTCAGAGAATGAAGAAATCGTCAGAAATGTCGATTCAGAGATGAATATGTCATCACTCATGAAATTCACCACTCCCATCGTAATGTCCAAAACCAATAATCCATCATCACCGTCTGAACGATTATTAAATCAGAATTTAATTGATTCGACACCATTAAAGAACATAATTGAGGATAAAGTACAGGAACCGCATGTACAGGAATTGCTATTTAATCAGAAAATGTTAGAAAAGGACAAAATCATAGATCAGCTGAAAAAAGAGATCGAAATTAGTAATACGAATGCTTTAAATGCCAATAAATTAGTGAACACTTTAATTGCCGTTAATGAGGATATGACAAATAATATTTTAATTTATTTAAAACATAAATAATAATAATATTCTGTAAAATTCTGTAATTATATATTTTAAAATTTTATTATAGAAATATTAACACATTAATTATCACAATCGATTTCAATATATTCGGTTACACTGTCACTTTCATTAACATTAATATTTAAATTTTTAAATTTGAATCATGCATTAAAAGTTAAAAGTTTTTCAATGCGCGAATTTTAAAACAAAATTTATATTTAATAATAACATCATCATTTTCAATAAAATATTTACGAAAATAACGAAATGGTTTTGTTTTATAAATTTTTTTAAAAAAAATTAATTAATTTGTAATTTGTATTATGCTTTAAAATGTTTTTAATTTTTTTTTGTTTTTAAAATAAATGTTAAATTATGGTCTCATATTTTTAAATATTTTTTATTATAAATAATAATATATTTAATTTATAATGTAATATATTACAATGAAATAAATAATATTAATAATTTTACATTTATAATTTTAATTAAAATATAATATTTAAAATTATAATACTTAAATATAGAGATATTTAAAAATTAAATATTAATATTTTATTGTAAATTCTAATGTAATAAACAATATATAATGTATACTCTTATATCGGGGGATATGATTAAATATATTTCAAAAAATATATGCATATGTTAGTGGAGAGATGTATATTAACACTTATATCTTGAGGTATACCCTGTTACATCAGTGCGATATAAGTGATTTTATTGATTAAAAAATGTTTACCTCACAATATACCCATTAACCTCACAATGCCCATTAATCAGGGCTTATATCACGAGAGGATACTTTATTATAATGCATAATGAGGAGAATTGAGAGCTTATATCACGAGAAATAAATCTCATATTTAGTGAGTTAAAGTATTGTTATTTATTATAAATACAGAGTGATTCAGTAATAACGCACATAATGTATAATTAAGTGTATTATAATGAATTATAATGCAGTATAATGCATTATTCAGTAAAATTCAGCATTAATATAAATATATTCAGTTTTTGGATAAGTATTATATACAGTATTATATATAGTATTATATATAGTATTATAGCTCGAGTTAAACATGTCTTATAACCTGAGGTGTTAATAAACATGATTATTAGTTTATTGTGAATTAATAATGAATCACTCTGTATATTCACTCTATAATCAGTCTATGAAAAGATGTTCATATGCGAAAGACATTTGCATCCGCATCCCGACGGACAAAAGTCATAGTCTTTAAACCATTGATGCATGTGAATGGTGTGACCGCCGTGACCACAGACCACGCAATTAGCGACCGCACCGATGACACTATTTCTGCATACGGTGCATACTATGGTGGGATTATGGCATTTGTCACATAATGGCGTCGGACATAACTGCGCTCTCTTTTCACAGTGTTCCGTTTGACATTCGGCGATGAATTCGATTCCGATGTGATTATGACTGTGGTCATTCGTATTGAGAGTGTTAACGCATTTCAAAAGACGCGCGCGTTCCTCCAAAAGCTGCCATCGTAATAATATATTCGCATATATCAGTTTATACCAATCGTAGAGATGCTCCAATTTCGGGTCCAAAACTCTGCATTCATTTTTCAAATTCATTAAAATTTAAATTTAAAATTTTTTGAATTAAAAATTTAATGTTAAATTTTAAGTTTAAAATTAAAAATTAAAATAATAATAAATTAATGATTATAAACTTATGATCATTTGAAACTTTTACTGTTTTATCTCAATTCATAGGTATAAATAAAAAGAATCGAATTTTTTGTGCTGAGATTTAATTTCACAGAATATACCCTTTTACCTCACATTTTAAACCTTTACTTTTTTTAAAAAATTTACGCATAAAAATATGCGTTAAAAATAAGTTAAACACATTTTTATGTTTTAAAAAAATTAATATTCAAACATTTTACTTTAATACCCTTTAACCTCAATTTTTAACTTTATGCTTATATATAACGTTAATAAAGTATAAGTAAAGTTATAATAAAATATAAGTAATTATTAGTATATTGTAACGGAATGACCCCACTTTAGTGATATGACATAAGCACTTTAGTAGTTAGTGCAATGAACTACCCTAAG
>JAQIXB010000392.1:0-18613 GCA_034697405.1 Mesoplophora pulchra | reverse complement strand
TTTCATTAAAATATATTTAATAATTAATTTTTTATAACACTTTTTATTGGCTTTAAGATTTCCGCCTCACGTATTATGATGCAAATTTACATGTGTGAATTGCAAAATTCCATAACAAAAAAAATTGTCCTTTTGTAAGAATGGGATTTTGCACAATGGTGATGTTATAATTATCATTTTCTTTTCATTGATGTACTTTTGCACGTTTATCAAAAATTTGCATGTGAATTAAGCCTTTTATAGTACATATGCTCATCGTGTATAAAGCTTTTTCATCGCTCAATTCACATGCAATTTTCTTCATGTAAACCTGTGCATGATTGTAATATTTACCTTTTATCATAAGTAATGAATCGAATATGCTGAAAAAGCTTCGGCCTAAACTTAAGAGGTTTGAGACCTTAAGATTTAGACCCTGAAAATCGTATTGAGCCTAAGGCTTAGGCTCAGTCTTAATCTAATGGATTCATTTTAAAATGAAAATGTTAACATAATATAGAATTATGCGGGAAATTTTCCATATTTATTCATGATTTGAGTTAAAAATGTATTTTTATGTAACATTTTAATTTAGCATTATGATTATGAAAATATTTGAAAAATGTTAATTATGAAAAAATAAAAAATCACTGTGATAAAACCTGATTTTACATTCACGTATTAAAATATCTCAATACATACATGTTTATACATAAATTTAATGATAAATATTGAGATATTTTAAAATGCAATAAAATGCTTAATTCATGAATATACAAATAATTTTAATTTTATATTTATATTTAAATGCATATAAATACATATTATTATATAGAACATCATCGGCTATAAATCACCAAAAAACAAAAGTAAATAAAAAATTGAATGATTCAGATTCACAAAATTATGAATATTAAATTAAATGATAACATTTTTAATAATTTTCATTTTCCCATTTTTATTCGATTTTTCTGAGACAACAATTTAATGATTGAAAAAAATTTGAAATATTAATATATTAAGAGTTTTAAAGAATAAATTTAAACGTTATATATAATTATAATTATTTATTGATTAAAAGTGTTGTCTCAATATAAACACCTAAGAACTTATAATCGATGTTATATTAAATCTGCGACATTCATAGGCATTTCTTCAATTTGTGTATTATAAAATTGTTCGATATCATGTAATGCGCGTTTATCCTCTGTCGTAACAAAATTAATCGCCGCACCCTTTCGACCAAATCTACCGCCACGACCAATTCTATCATACCAAATATTTAAAATGTCACAAAAACTACCATTTTAGTACATACCTATGAATATAGTTTTCACGATTCGTCGGTAAATCGTAATTAATGACCAATGAAACCTGTTGAACGTCGATACCGCGTGCCAATAAATCGGTAGTGATGAGGACACGGCTCGAACCCGATCGGAACTCCCGCATTATGACATCTCTTTGTTTCTGTTCCATATCCCCGTGCTATACATTAACACACATTAAATCAATTATCATTCACATGTCTAATTATATTGTATTATAAATTGTATAATATAATAATTTATACCCTATGTTCAAACATAATTAGGCATCAATACGCACGTTAATGCTTATGCATGCGTGTTTTTACGTTTATAATGCTTAACATATTAATATATGCGCATTCATGACTAATTATGTTTGAACATACTGTATAATAAATGTATTATAAATGTGGTTTTTGCGATTGAGAATACATCATACGAAACATACGAAGATCCTCACCCAAAGCAAAGACTAAATTACTATTCCTTCGATGCGACGATTCCGTTCATAAAATGAGCATTATGAGCGGATGCTTTTTACGAAGGGAAAGGGTGTCATGGGGGAGGGGCGAATGGTGTACATACCATGTGAGAGACGGTGAAGTCGCGCTGTTGCATTTTCTCAGTTAACCAATCGACTTTCCGTCGCGTGTTACAAAATATTACCGCCTGAGTTATGGTGAGAGTCTCATACAAATCACAGAGAGTCTCAAATTTCCATTCCTCACGTTCAATTAATACAAAGAATTGTTTAATTCCCTCTAAAGTTAACTCTTCTTTTTTAACCAAAATACGAATCGGTTCGCGCATGAATCGTTTGGTCACTTCCAACACCTCTGCGGGCATAGTCGCGGAGAGAAGAATCACCTGAATACTCTGATTCAGCGTCTTAAACACGTCATATATCTGATCTTTGAATCCGCGTGAGAGCATTTCATCGGCTTCGTCCAAAACGAAGATTTTTATGTGATCCGTGCCTTTAATTATAATGTAATCATTGCAAAAGCGGCTCTTAACTAATCATTAATGTAAACGTACGTAAAGATCTTCGTGTGATCATATCGTAGACACGTCCGGGGGTTCCGACCACGATATGTACGCCCATTTCTAATTTACGCATATCTTCGCGTACATTCGTACCTCCGATACATGCATGACACTGCGCATTCATATAATCACCTAAAGCTAAAACCACCTTTTGTATCTAAAAATATACCATTACTTAGCACATCATACTCATCATACAAATTGATCACCCTGTACCTGTTGCGCCAATTCACGTGTCGGTGCTAAGATCAGCGCCTGACACTCATTCACCGATGTATCAATCTGTTGGAGAATGGCGATTGAAAACGTCGCCGTTTTCCCCGTTCCCGATTGTGCCTGCGCTATCACGTCCATTCCTATCATTTCAATACATTAAATGGCATAATGTATATGATAATTGTGCATAAACAATACCTTTAATGCACGGGATAATCGCCCTCTGCTGAATTGCGGACGGTTTTTCAAAACCGTACGCGTAAATACCGCGCAAAAGTTCTTCGCGGAGATTCATATTATCAAAATTGGTAATTACCTCATCCCAATTACTCTGTCATTAAAAACGCCATTCAATAGTAACAGTGGACATGTGCTTTATTACCTCAATGATTCCTTCGGGATCCATACCCGTGGGCCTACCATCATCTTCAAAACGATTATCGTCCGAATTATCGTCACGCACCCGATCCTCGGGACCGTTTCTACTAAAATATCATAATTTAACATTTTATTAATTAATTTAATGATAAAACACGTTTTCAATAGTGAATCATCGCCATGTTGGCACTGCACAACGGCAGCACATTTCTAACATATTCATGATCATTAACTTTTTCTCTATCATTTCATTATATAAACATATTTTAATTAAATATATCATATCTCTGACTATTAATTGTCATAAATCATTCACTATTAACTTATACTTAATAAATGCATAAATAAAAAGGATAAAAAAGAGTGACCATACCTTTCTTCGTATTTATTAGACATTCTCACAATGAAATGAGCGTCACATTCAATGCCTCATGTATGTCAATGCTTAAGACCGGTCCATGTTAATACGGCATTTCCTGTCACTTCCGCTTTAGTGTTTAGGGACCGTTTTAACATTGTAATAGTGTTTCATTCATTTTCTTTTCATTTATTTTATTATACATTTACAATTAATTATTTATAATTAATTTTCTCAATTAAATTACACATTTTCAATTATTTTAAAATTTATCTAAATTCATAGACAATTATAAAATCACAGTTAAAAATTCAAATCATAATTATATTGAATTTTATTTTTAAACGAAAATAATGCAATAATTTCCATATGAAAATGAACTAAAATTTAGTATTCTTTACATATGTGAGTTAAGTTCATTTTAATATGATACATTTATGACTTTTTTATTAATAATTTTCAGCATATGAATGACTCATAAATTCATCGTAATTTTTAATAAAAATTTCAAATTCATTATGTAATAAATTTTAAAATGTGATTTTATAAATAATAAACTTTTGTTTTTTACATTTATATTAAATTTATAATTTTATCATAATTAACATTTTATTCATTTAAATAATTAATAATAAACTAAACATACATTAAAATGTTTTCATATTAAATTCAATTTTTAAGATTTTAATTAAATATTATATTTTTATAAAAATGTATTTTATAATTATTTATTTCATATTATAATATGTCATAATATCGAAAAATGATTTTCTCATTAAATATCGTTACATCATAATAATGTTTAGATTTTTCTATAATTTAATTATTTAGAAATATGTAAACATTCAGTTTCTAAAAAGTATGTGCGCATATGAGTAAATGAATATGATACCCGCAAAATTTAATGCTTAAATTTCTTTGAAAATTATTTTGAAATAAAAAATATTTTTAATTAAAAATAAAAAAATGAAACATTTAATAGCATTACAATTAAAGAATGAAAATCGCCGTTTCATTTATTATTTAATTATCATAATGACATGTTTAATCTGTTATTATCCATCATTTAATGGTGATTTTGTTTTTGATGATTCTGAGGCCATTCTCAATAATGATGATGTGATTAATAACAATTCCATCGTTAATGTGTTTTTAAATGATTTTTGGGGCGTCCGAATCACTCATAATTCGAGTCATAAATCATACCGTCCGTTCACTGTCTTATGTCTTCGAATGTTAAGACATATGAATGAATATTTTAATAATAATGATGATCATTCAAAAACACTGAATCCATTTTTATTTCGTATGACGAATGTCATTTTATACGCAATCATATGCTTACTTTTGATTAATGTGTTTAATAAACTTTCATATGTAAATAGTAAATGTATCAATTGTGATGCATATGCATATTCTAAAAGTTTTGAGCATTCACATGAAATGAGTTTTTATGCGGCGATTCTTTTCACCGTTCACCCGATTCACACTGAAAATGTAAGCATTATAATGCATTCATTTATAAATACACAATCATTATATACGTTTCAAACTTTTCTTATAAATTTTGCCTCTCAATAAATTACAATAATATATTATATCATCATAATGATAAAATAAATTATGCATAAAATTATCAGCCAAAAATTGGAATTTTTTAAAATTTATCTTTAAAAATATACCTTAAAATATATGTGTAAAGCTCATAATTGCTTAATATTAGAAAGTATCAGAGGACCAAAGTTTTCACAACTTTTACATGATAAAACTAAAGTTATGAAAAGTGAGAGAAAATCGTGATTTTTGTTTAAAATTTGGTCCATATTCTGTCAATGACCGGTGATGAATATTAATTTTAGATTTTCTTTCGATTTCGGTTTAAGACTATCATTATAATCTATGCTGTAATTAAAATATCAAATAAAATTTTCAATTTTTTTGCAAATATATTATTTTGAAAATTAATTATATTATAAACTGATGATTTATAAAATTTATAAAAAAAAATCAAAACATTAAACTTTTGTGTATTAAGTTTATGATAACACTTTTTTCTTTTAAAAGGTGTGTTCCGCTGTGGGAATCGCTGATCTTTTATCAGCATTTTTCGTTTTAATTGTAATTAATAATTATTTACGCATTATATTCACGGATCAAACTTATTTTGGTAATTTATTTATTAAAATATTACTTTAAATTTAATTTTTAATATTTTTTTTGCATTTAAAGGTGCGTTATGTCATTGTATATCTGTGATATTTTTCACTGCGATCGCATTACTTTTTAAAGAGCATGGGATATCCGCCATCGTGAGTTTATTTTTATGTTTTAATTTATATTTTTAAACATTTTAAATGTTAAATTTTAAATAATTATTTTCAGGCTCTGTGCGTTTCTTTTGAAATTATATTTAATGATTCAAAAAATAATGGAATTAAATATTTTCGTATTTTTATCCTTTCTTTTGGCGTTTTGACGCTTCTTTTACTCCGATTATTAATAATGGGCTTTAATACTCCATCATTTCACGTTTTTGATAATCCATCGTCATTTCACCCGTCATTTTTTATTAAAATTTTAAATTATCATTATATTTATTCTATAAATGTATGGATTTTGATACATCCGTTATGGTTATGTTTTGATTGGTCAATGGGATGCATCCCTTTGATTTTGAAATTCAATGACTTCAGATGGATTTGGGCTTTGATTTTATGGTTTATTATTTTCAGTGTGTTTATGTCATCTTTTTTATGCAATGATTTCATAATTAAGAGGTTAATTAATAAAAAAAATGATTCTCTAAAATTTAAAGAATATTTTTACATTTAACAGGAATTTGCAAATATCTTTAGCGTTAATAATAATTCCATTTATACCATCATCGAATGTATTCTTTAGGGTCGGTTTTGTCATCGCCGAAAGATCATTGTTTTTGTCGAGCATCGGATTCGTATTCTTAATTATTAACGGATTTTATTTATTAAATAAAAGATACCATTTTCTAATAAAAGTTAGTATATAGTATATAATATACATATGTATATACAGTATGAGCAACTATATTCGCGCATCTGTGCGCAGAATAATGCTCATATGTCTATGTTTTATTTATGCACATATGAGCATTATTCTCATTCCACGTGAGCGAATATAGTTGCTCATAGGGTATAATAAGATGTGTATTTTAAAAGAGAGGATAAAAACGGTGATTAAAAATATTTGTTTATTAATGTTTTAAAACATGTGAATTGTGTGTTAAGCGAATTCAAACTTTTAATAATAACCATTATTAAAAATATATTATAATTGTATATAAAATACAATATGTTCATGTATAAGATATATACGTATATACAGGGTCATCGAAAAATAAATGAACTATTAAGAACTTTAATAACTCAGAGAGTTTATGACCAAAAGATATCGGGTTTGCTTTAAACTATACAAAATCTCTCCAAGTTTTTTTTGGTACAATTTTTAATAATTTGGGAATAGCATAGAGATATGTAAGATATTAAATTGAAGTATAAATACAGTTTATATATATGGTCATTGAAAAATAAATGCCATTGCCATAAATTGTAACATGCATAATTAGCAGCACATTAGTCTCAATTTAAATGCAAAATATATCTTATTTCCATTGTGCAAAAGTTATTTTTAATACAGTAAACTCTATAAATTCAAAAGGTGGAAAATTATGTAGAGTTTACTGTATAATGCTAATTAATTATCCTTTGTAATTTTATTGAAAACGTTTTTCGACATACCTAATAATTTTAGAGTCATCACGGTTTTTATCCTGCCCTAATATATAGATTTAAGTGTATATACGCTGTATATACTTAAAAACTTACTTTATATGAATTAAATGCAAATTATATATATTTAAATTTAATTTTAGGTGAATAAATACTTTTTATACTTATTGATTACGCTATTTATAGTGAGGACAATAAATGTGAGTGTCATTTAATATTATTTATAAATATCGCTAAAAATTCTAATTTTAGCGATGTTATGATTGGAAAAATGAAAAGCAATTATTTGAATCGGGAATTTTAGTATGTCCACTAAATGCTAAAGTTCATTATAATATTGGTAAAAATGCTGCAGATAATGGTGAAAAAGAAAAGGCAATAGTATCATATCGTGAAGCGATTCGACTTAATCCTGAGTATGATCATGCGATGAATAATTTAGCGAATATTTTAAAGGACTATGGTCATTTGGAAGAAGCAAAAGCACTTTTGGAAAAAGCATTGAATTTACGACCGTCCTTTGCTGCCGCATCAATGAATTTAGGCATTGTTTTGACATCATTAAAGCATTATGATGATGCCGAAAAAAGTTATTTAAATGCCATAAATAATCGTCCGAAATATGCCGAATGTTTCTATAATTTAGGAAATTTGGTATATAATTTACTTTAATTTTTACTTTATTAATATTTACAAATTTGTTATTTAGTATGTGACACAAAAGCGATATAACGATGCATTTAATGCATGGAATAATGCAGTATTAATGAATCCGAATTTATTAGTCGCATGGAATAACATGATTGTGATGTTTGATAATATTGGAGATTATGAACGCGCACAGAAAATAGCTTTAAATGCACTTTTATATCACAAAAATGAGAGTTCACTATTCTTTAATTATGCGAATGTTTTGGGAAAAACACAAAAGTATCATGACGCTGAATATTACTTTAAAAAAGCCATTAATGGAAACTCCGAAAATCCAACATTTTATGCTAATATCGGAGTATTGTATCATCGATGGAAAAAGTATGAAAACGCAAAAATGTATTATGAAAGGGCATTGACCCTTAACCCAAACCTCTTAAATACGAAAGAAAATCTCTATTCATTAATGAAATTATTGAAAAACGAAAGCTCAACATTTGAAAGTGATTAAAGTTTAATGCTCTTTAATGTTATTACTATTGAATTACAATTTATATTCATGATTCATTTCAATGACTTTTTAATAATTAAAAATTTTTATAATTTTATCATAAATTATTTAAGTATATTATCCGATGCTTATAAATTATAAATTATGAATTAAATACACAGATATGAAATATGTATTGAGGTACATTCTTTTCTGATGTAATGAAATGTATTGAAATATTAATATATAACGATTGTGACATTTTTGGAAATTTAAATGCAAATTTTAGGCCAAATTTTAAAATCGTATATTCAAACATTTTAGAATATTAATTTCATAATTATTATTTTAAAACAATTTTTATAAATTTTTTTCATATTTTAGTTTAAAACTTTTTTTAAAACTTTTCAAATGATATTGATTATTACAAATCATAGAAATTATTCAAAAGAAGAATTATCCAAAATTGTCACATCTCTGTTAATATCATAATGCAATTAAAATTTCATGTAAATATTTTTATAAAATTTATTTATAAAATATGTTAAATAATATTTAATATTCATTCGTTTTTCATTATTATTGTTCACATATCGTTTAAAAATGTACAAAAATTGCTCATTATGTATTACATTTTATTAAACAAATAAATATGTAAATATGTTTTATAACATAATTATGTAATAAAAATATATAATGAGAGTTTTTGTATTTTATCATTTTTTATTCTGTAATAATCATATGAAGTGAATGAAATAGGCTCAGGCTCGAACTTGAGTCTGAGCTTAGGCTCAATTTTTGCAAAGGCTGAGCGTTCAGGCTCGATAGTTTCTGAGCCAAGGCTTATATAATATATATTCATGGGCGAAAAATTTTAAGCCTATCCTCAGGCTCGGTTTTTTGAACCTATTCATTAATCATATGACATGTGAGTAATATTAATGAAAAAGGGGTAAATATAAATACATGAATATAGACAGCGCATATCACTATAAAGTACAATGTTTGCAACGCTCAGCTGCATGCGTATGCATATGTTAAGCATTAGTATACACAAACATTTATGCAGCTGCGCGCGGTACACATTATACTTTATAATGAAATGCACTGTATATGTACAGTAAATATGTGTATATTTATGCGTATATATTTTGTATAAAAAATATAGATCTAAAATGAGTTTAAAACCCATAAAAAACAATATATAAAAGTCTTTAGTAATACTATTTTTATATTTAAATAAAAAATTATATGATAAATATATTTGTAATTAAAGTTCTGCCGTTGATCCACGCCATGATATTGGATAAAATCCTGTACCGTATGATAAATTACTATTATAACATTCTGCTGCATTAAGTGGCGGCAGAGGTCCGCTCTGTAAAGCGTTCGGAGGGCCGTACTGTCCCTGTAAATATCTGCTCAGTTCTTCCTGAGTATCGAATATCATCACCATGAATGGTGACCCCGGGACATGTTCACCCGACCATTTCACTTCAATGCGATAATCACCGGGTTCTGTCGGATCGTATTTGCAGAGAATCTGAATAAAAACCATTGATATAAATTTGTCATTTTATAAACATACATACCGTACGATCCTTTTGACTTTCTCTTTGCATTTCGACACGAAAAGCGCCTAAAAGTTTCAAAGTTAATTCTGTAATTATGTAATTTATATACCTTTAGGCCCTCGAATTCGAACGGTCAATTGTCCGGCACCGGCACCTCTCGTGTCACAAATAAAACGACTCTGATATAATGGAAGGACCCCGTGCTCTATTCCCGGTCCGATGACCCGAACTTTGGAAGCATCGGGTGCCCCCGCAATTCTTAACGTAAACGGTGATCCTAAATTTAATTATATTTTTTTATTGAAAATTCAAATTTATTTTCATAATATTATTACCTGATACATGCTCTCCTCCATACTTAATTGTTAGTATATGTCTTCCTCCCTCCTGAGGCTTAATATAAAGAGTAAAAGTTCCATCCATTTTATCATATAATTCACAATAAGCAACTTTATGAGGGCCCATACAATGTGCGGTTAATTCCCCTAAAAATTGAAAGTGAAAATAAGAAAAAACGTGGATTTAAATGACTAAAGATGACTAAGGATGATTAAAGATGATTAAAGATGATTAAAGATGATTAAATATGACTAAAGATAACTAAAAATGACTAACCTGGACCTGCATGTCTTGTATCAATGAAGGCTTTGATCTCTTTACCGACAGCACCTCCTTTTAATCCATCGCCTGAACATAGCACTCTTCGAGCATCACAACATGGCAGTATAGAAACTTTTAAAGGGCATCCTTTTACTTGCTTTTGTCCCCATATAACATTTAATAAGTATGTCCCTATTAATTTACAAATTATTAATGTAATTGATTTCACCAATTAACTAGTTTAGTACATACCTTGAATTGAGGGCGTATAAATTGCTTTATATATTTTGGAACTGACAGCAATGACCTTAACTAAGATATCAGCCTTTACTCCTGTTAAAGTGACCTCAGGTGGACCCGTTCCGGCATCAGTTCCGTCGATAATAAATTCCGACTCTTCTCCGACTCTCGCACCCGCTAATCCATGGCCTCTCAATACAACAGTTGCATATTCACATATGGAAAGTTCCTTTATATATCCAATTATCGGTGCCGGAATAATGGGAAATTCCGAATAATAAATAATTATTTTATATTCACCTAAAATAATAACAAATATTTTGATATATTAATTATATAAAAATTGTAATTATTTTATACCTTCAATTTTTGGTGTAAAACTAAGTCTATATCTATGTTGACCCGTCTGTTCTATTAATGCATTCTCAGTTCCATCGGGAGAATGTATTTTACATGTTAATTTACCTAAAATATATTCAGAATAAATTTAAGTAATTTTTCTTTTAAAACTAGTACCGGGTCCGGCTTCACTAATGTCAAATGAAATACGTTTTTCTTCGTTTAAAGTCAGAGAAATTTGATTATCTTTATCTAAGAGATTCTCCCATCCTCCGATGACCCTCACTTTTTGAAGATTCACTATTCGTGGATGAAAAGGGATTTCTAAATTGAACCAAAGAAATTCACATTAATATTAAGTTAAATTATTTAATGCATAATAATTCATGATTTAAAAGTATTTTACCTGAAATATCACGTCCGTTCCATAATATTCTAATGTCAAATATCCCAATTTCGAGCGGAACATACGTTATGTGATAAATATTATTTTCTTTTACGATATTACATGACGCTTCACTATCGGGACCTAAAATTTGTTAACATTTTTTATTATAATCATTTTTAATTTATGTTTCGTTTTTATTACCATATACTTTAACTTCGGGTGTTCCCGTGATTCCTGTAGAATCTAACGTAAAAGAGCATGGTTCATTGATGATACCATTTTGTAAACCTTTTCCTTCAACTTTTGGTAACAGACCCTCCTGAGCATTAAAAGTTATAGGACTTCCGGGAACCTCTATTGCTCCATAAGTAATGGCAATTTTATATTTTCCCGGAACCGTCGGAATAAATTCAATTAATTCCCCATCACCATCAGGCATTCCTTTAACTTCAATGGGCAAATGTCTACCCAAAGGACTTGTAACAGTAACATCCAAATCGGCATATCCCGCATTTTTACGATTAACTAAATTAAAATTTAATACGATTAAAATTTTAAAAAATGATTTTATTTTAAAGATTTACGTGTGAATTGAATTTTTTCGTTTATAACATAATTAGTCATTTTGACTTTTTCCAAAATGACTTTTGATGCATCATATGATTCACTATGAAATGGTGATCCTGACACAGGTTTATCCAAATGCAAAACTTCAATTTTGTGACGGCCTTTAAATTAAATATAATTTAAATGTTAAACAGCTATAGTATTAGTATATAGGTCGTTATAATAGATTTCATACCAATTTTTATAGGGCTAAATTCTGCTAAAAGACTTCCGTCCTTTTGTTGGTAGCATTTGACAGGTAAAGGAGAACCTGAAGGATCTGTAATTACAATGTCAAAATCCTTAGCTGTCGCATAACCTCCTGTTTCAATGAGGAAATTCGCATTATCTCCACAAACACATGATTTTAATCCATTGCCATGGACTATTATAGTTTGTGACGGGTCTCTAATCTCAACAAATTGAGGAAAACCGGGAGCAGAATGACCGTTATATTTAACATCAATATAATGAGATGTATCAACTTTAGGAATATACGTAACTATGAATACACCCGTTGATATCTCATTAATTTGGTGATTTACTTCTTTATCACCCGCACTGATTTTCACTGAAAGTTCCCCGCGTCCCGCTCTTGAAGAGTCAACTAAAAAATTAAATGAATATAAATTAAGTATAAATCAAATAATTATATATTATATATGATATGTAAATTTATTAAAGAATTACTTTTAAATTGTTGTTCACGTCCAACGACACCATCCTGAACATTAACTATTTTGACTCTGCTCGGATCACACACTTCAATAAATAGTGGTTTTTTAAATACGGCCGTTCCATTGTTAAAAACTTCAATTTTATGCATTCCTATTTCTTTCGCAAAATATTCAATTTTTATTTTCCCATCATTAGTTTTCGATACTGAAGTTTGCAATGGCGTTTGCTGAGGACCTAAATATATGTAAAGTAAAGAATTATTTAATGGAAACATCGTATTGAACTCTTACATTACCATTATAAAGTTTAAAAATAGATACATGTACGTACAGAGTGATTCATAAATTTATTAATATTAATAAATGTAATAAACTATCGTTTTAAAAGTATTAAAGTTTTTAAACATATTCTTTTGCCATTTTATAGCTGAATAATGAAAGTTTCTGAGATATGAATTTTTTATAAGAGTTATAAGAGATTACATATATATTGTACATTATTCAGTTTATTCCATCTTTAGTTATAATATCATGATATATTATAACAGTATTATCAGTATACAATGTATTCCACATTGGGATCAATGTTTTTGACAAAAGGTCTTTTATCATGACTATATCATGATTATATGGTATTTATATTGTAAATATATGTTAATAATATAATATAATTATAATTTATCGATTTACCTGTAACATTAGCTTCTAATTTACCATCAGCAACAGTATTATCGATTTCGAGTATATTAAGTGAACCGACTAAACCGCCACTGATGCGTTTTTCCATTTTATCTTCGCTTTTACCATCATTAATAACTTCGACTTTAAAAGGACTCCCTAAAGAATGAAAATAAAAATAAAAATAAAAAAAATAAAATTAACAAAAAAATTAACGAAAAAATTATTAAAATTAATGTAATAATCAAATTGAGATTTCTTCGGAATTTAAAAGTTTTTTAAATTATAACCCATTTCGGAATTCCGAATAAATCTCGACTCTGATAACGGTAAACATGGAATGATGAACATACCGGGGACATCCTCTTCGTTAAATGTAATATTAATATAATGCGGAACTTTTTCATTCGGAATAAATGTGACATTATATAATCCGCGGCTTTTCATGAGCACCTCCGCTCTCACGGATGTTTTGCGTGTGGTGACGACCAATTCTAAGGTGCCTTCGCCCGCCTGTGACGCGTCCACTAAAATAATAGTTACATTTTTAAGTTTTATTTAAAAATTCAAAACTAATTTTGTACCCTGAAATGTCATTGGCTTTCCAACAATACATGGATTTAGTCCGGAAATATTGACTCTATTAACATCATAAATATTGCAACTGAATGGACAGCCTGAAACAGTAACACCGTCGAGAAGTACTAGCACCTGATGAGGTCCCACTTCATTAGGTGAAAATCGAACATGAAATGCTTTATTTTCAGATGTAATATCAGTATTGATTTTTCTTCCCGAAGGACCTTAAATTGTATAATATTAGCAATGAAAATGTATTTAAGATCATGATACAACTTAATTATAAATTCTTACTAGTTACTAGCACTTTGCAATCTTTTACATCCTCATTCCTATTTTCCACTGTAAATTCTACACCCTTCGCCAATGACGCCATTCGTAATGATTGTCCTGAAATTAAAGACTGTGTACTTTCCACGACTTTAACTAAGTACGGACTCCCTATTGATGAAAAATAAATAAATTTTAAATAATTTTAAAATGATTTTCTTTAATTTCTTTAATATTTTTCATAATATTTTATCACAATAAATTGTTATGATCAATTACCAGGCACAGGTTCGCCATTGAATTTAACGCTTAATATATGTGTTGATGGCTCTGTCGGTTTAAAGTTAACTCTAAATTTAGCATTTCCTTCCGATTGAACATAATTAGGTACATTCCTTCCATTTGCAGACACAATAATTTCGAGATTACCGGCTCCTGCAGCACTAGCGTCAACTAAAAAAACAAAGCATTATTTTATCATATTAAGTAGTTTCTTAAAGTATAAAATTACTTGAAAAGTATATAGGTTTTCCAACAGTTCCACTCGTGATTTCTGATATTCTCACTTTCTTTGAATCGTATGTTTTCACGAGAAAAGGACACCCCGGAACTGATAATCCCCCGATTTTTACGTCAATTGCATGATCTCCGACTTCTGTCGGAGTAAATTCCACATTATAACCGTTTTGAGGATCTCCGCTTAAAAATGCTTTTATGGTTTTATGTGTCGGTCCTAAATATTTTAATATTATGCATTAATTTTAAAAATAAAATTTGTAATTAATTATTAAATAAAATAAAATAAATACCGAGGATTATAACTGAGTTTTCGGTGAGAGTTGATCCATGAGTTTCAATAAAGAATTTTGCAGCGTTTAAAACAGGGATACGCTCCAATCCCTCCCTATTTATAGTCACTTTAGATGCATCGAGAACTGTGCATGTAAATGGTGAGCCTAAAATATAAAAAATTAAAATTATACATTAATTTAAAATTATATTAATTTAAAATTAAACATTTTAACATACCAATAACATTTTCTCCGTTAAATTTAATATCAATGTTGTGACATTCGGAATCCTTTGGTATAAAAGTAATTGCATATAAACTAGGCCCTAATGCCTGTGGTGTTGAGGGCACTTTACCATTGTTAACTATGACTTCCAAATTACCGGGTCCAGCATTAGCAGCCTCAACTAAAATAATATGTAATAAATTAAATTTATAATTTATAATTAAAAATTAATTTACCAATAAATGTGACGGCCTTTCCAATGACAATTTCATTTGGAATTTCCTTTACTTTTATCTTTTTAATGTCATAAACTTTTGTTGAAAACGGAGATCCCGTAATTGGTACCCCTTTATACTTTAAATGTATCATATATTCACCTTTGAAATTTAAAAAGTATTTTATTAAAATTTATATATTTATTTTATTTATATAATACCCGGAGAATGCGGATAAAATTCCACATTAACTATTCCTGTGGTGATATCACGTGTTAAAGTCGCAGGAATCGCCTGTCCCATTGGTCCTTTAAATAAAAAGTACATTTATTATGATGTAAATATGTAAATTTTATTAATATATTTTACCATGAATTTTAGCGAAAACTTCGACTTCAGATGCAGCATTATGTATGGAAATGACTGCAGTTTGATCCACAGGAGCATAGTGAAGAGCTGAACCGGTCACAGTCACTTTATTAACCTCAGGATTAATATAAACCTTAAACGGACTGCCTAATTATGAATATGATTATTAATATTTATATAATAAATTTGTATTATGAGTAAATAACAAACCTATAACATGGTGTCCGTTAAATATAATTGAAACGATATGATCATGATTATCATTTGGAATAAATGAAACACCGAATTTGGCACCACCCATAGGGTGAACCTGAGTTACAATATTTTCACCTTTAGAATTAACTGCAATTTCAAGATTTCCCTCTCCTGAATTACTAGCATCAACTATGAATTGGACAGCTTTTCCAATACTTCCCGATGATACAGGAGTGACTTTAACTTTTTTTGCATCATAACATTTAATAACGAACGGTGAAGAAACAATGGGACGGCCGCAATGTTCAATGCAAATAATGTACGGTCCAACTTCAGTGGGAATAAATTCGCAATGAATGTTCTCTTTGTGAGTAATGGTCACAGGAATCTGTTTTCCATTCGGAGAGGTAATAATGGCACGTAATGATTGGTGCTGAATTGCGACATTTGAAGTTATACTAAACTTTGCAGTAATTCCGACCGCAATTAATTCGATCTGAGATAAGTCAACACTAAAGTTTGTCGCATCAGATATTTCACAAACAAAAGGACATCCTATGATATGATTTAAATTTAAGAAATAATTAATTTTTTTATAAAATATATTATAAAATTATTATTATGATTCAACATTTACCCGGAACATTTTCTCCGTTGAATTTGATATCGACCACATGAGGAATCACATTTTCAGGGGTGAAATTAACTAAACATTTGCCATTTCCCAGCACTTGCACCTGATTAGGAACTTCTCCATCATTAACTGCGATTTCCAATTGTCCTTCGCCCGCTTGAGACGCATCGACTTAAATTGAAAGTTAACTCTTATTATTGCTTCACTTAAGTATTAGTATATATACCCTGAAATTCACATTTATTTCCGATGATACAATTTTTAGGCATATCTGTCACTTGTATTTTTGAGATATCATATGCTTTCGCAGAAAAAGCATTTGCCATTTGAGGATGACCGATGACATTCACTTCAAAAATATAAGTCCCGACTATAGATACACTAAAATATACTCTAAAAATGTCGTTTTGAAGATCCAATATACGATTTTGAACTGAAATTTTTGAGGGCCCTATTTTTACCATGAAATTATAATTATTAATTTTTTATTCCCAAAAACAAAATAACATAAATTTAGTTAATAACGAAATTTGTATAATATTCATTTTTTCGTATTTTTGTATTATATTTTTGGACACATTTTTTAATAAACATTTATGTTATCTTTTATTATATATTAATAATATATCATAATTAAATTCAAAAAATAAATGTGTCAAATTATTTAAAACATAACTTTATTTACTTTTTTGCGTTATATATAATTAGAAATAATTAAAATAAATAACTGAATTTGAATAATAATAAAACTTTAAAAAATTATAAAATTCTAAGATTTACAAATAAAGTAATTAATATAATAATATATATAAATAAAAAAATCGACAAAAATCATTTTCGGAAAATTGCAATTTTTAAACGTTTAAATACTTTTTTAACCGAAAAATTTGCTTTAAATTTAGGTCTCTAATTATTAAATACTAATATTATAGTGTAATATATATAATGTTCTAATTTTTGAATACATTTGTAAATGACTCTATGGTAATCCAATAGTATTTGTGAAATATTTTTTGAACTTTTGTTTTTTATTAAATATTATATTTTTGAAATATTTGTAATTATAAATTAAGAATTAAAAAGATAATTTTAAATATAAACATACCGAATATATTAACATCGATGTCCTCCTTTTTAAATGCCGGTGCTGTTATGTCAAATGAATGAGTTTTACCGCACGGAAATGACTCTAATGATTGAATTTTGAGCATTCCTTTTTTAAGTGCTGAAATGGCTTTAGATGACGATGGAATGCTTTTTGCAGAATCATTCGCCCGTGATGATGATGACGATAATGATGATGATGCCGAATGACCGTACGATTTTTCTAATTTCCCATATGACGGTTCTTCCTATAGTTTAACACATTTTAAATGTAAAATATTTATTAATAAAAAATTGAAATATAAAATATTTTAAAATATTTCTTAAAATATACCTCAAACTTTTGCTATTAAATTGAAATTAATAATGCTTTAAATATTTTAAAAATTATTTAATTTTTTAATTTTTTTAAAAATTGACTCATATATGATTTTTTTCAGAAAATTAAATAAAAAATTAATAAAAATTTTTTAAAAATGGTTTTAACAATAATTTTAATCATATGTAAAATAACCTGAAGAATAAAACTAAAAATTAAAAAAAATTAAAAATCGATTTCAGAATATTACATTATTTCAAATTATTACGGGAATATTACAGCCAAAAATATTATTACGTAATTTTCCCATTCCTAATTCTAATACTTTTAAAGTTATAATGCGAATTTAAAAATTTTTAAAAATAGTAATACATATACATGTATATAAATTTTAAGAGTAATTTAGGGTGTATATTGATAAAGATTTTATAAATGACTTAAATGCTGTCCTAAAAATGATATAATTAAATATAATTATATATTTATAACATACATATGCATATATTATTATTTTATATGTGTATAATAAAAATAAATAAAAAATTATTGAACTCTATAAATAGGCATATAATTTATACGATTCATTTTATCATTATTTAAGAATAATTTAAATAATT